>JAOPJM010410890.1:0-18204 GCA_027124095.1 Muusoctopus leioderma | reverse complement strand
TAACTTCATTTTTTCTTATCGAGTCTTAGAGATTATTGATCGAACCACGTATACACACACACACACACACACACACACACACCAACAGTTTTTCATCATCATTTTACATCTGTTTTTTCATGCTAATATGGGTTGGATAGGACTCATCACTTGTCTTGGTCCACCTCATCTAGTGCACAGAGCAGCAGAGACAATCGGCCAACTTTCCTGTTGTGTGTATCTTACGGTGTGAACTGGGTGCATTTTATTGTGCTAGCATCACTAGAGAGGCCATCCCACGCAGAAGGACTAAGGAGTCCTCTCTACCTACATCAGTTCTCACTCAGAGTTACTGCCCTCTCAGACGGGCAGCCTGCGCTGCAGCTTTTATACATACATACATACATACATAAATAAATACATACATAAATAAATAAATACATACATATATATATACTATCGTGTGTTTATATATATTATATCATACCTTGATACTTGTGTAGACTGAGTTCCCTGTTGACAGGCCGCTGATATTAAGTAAAATGTTGATACGCAAATTAGTATCACCAGTTCACTGATGCTACTAGATCTGGTTTAGTATATAAACCAATTAACTACATATTTCTCTAGGACTGTCATTTGATGTAGACACCTCTGATGAGACACAAATAAGTATCGAAAATCGATTAAGGCTGTTCATCATTTTTTCAATCTACAGAGAAATATGTAAATATGACATGTTTACATGTCTACTATCGTATGTTTATATGTCTACTATCGTATGTTACACACACACACACACACACATACACATACCTATACACATACACACATCAATCAATCAATCATAGGTAAACTTGTTTTAAAGAAGTGCCAAATACTTCTGCAAATGTCACAAATAAGTTTCTTTATTTTTACTTCGAAAATAAGAACACTAGTTTCTAGAACCATCTTAGAAGATCAATAGGAATTTTATTTATTGATAAGCTGAAGGAGAGAGGTAATGGCTATCAGACAATGGAGCTATTCCCTGAATGGAAGAAACAAATAAGATAAGTGCTATTAATGCATGCTTCATGGGAATACATAGAAGTGTTTCACAGGATAGCAGAATAGAAGACTAAGTAAAATGTGTGATGGAGAACCTAGGGAGCAAGAGGCAGTATGGGAGCTGAGAAATAGAAAAGTAGGCACATCTAGCTATTTCAAAGATAGCAAAGCCAACTAGTTTAAAAGAACAATCTATATTGGAGTAAGTGTACTACAATCCAAGATAATAGGAATAATATTTCATTGTTGATTGTATTCAGGCCTTTTCTTTTTTTAAATATGTAACAAGTTTGCAAGCAACAATTTTATTAAGAATATGACAACCATGAAAGATGTTGGTTATAATAATAACAAAAAAACATTAACTGAATGAATGATTCAGAAAACCTATAAGCCCATTATGTCCATAATTCTAGTCAAGATCACACCTAAACAGTAGATGGCTGTGTGTGTGTGTGTGTGTGTGTGTGTGTGTGCATGCGGGCACAGGTGGGAGTCCAGTATGGCACTTCATAAAATCAATGAAAGTACAATAGATGCCCTTTGCTGTCCAGTACTTATATATGATCAAAAGTAGTAATAGTAGCTTGAATGGAGGCAGCAATGTTAATTTGATCCCCATCCTCCTGAATTTATCAATTAGTAGTTTCCAGTTCTATAGTTTAACTTAGTGAGATGATTCATGTTACTTTACCTATATGTTATATGTAGAGAAATACACATAATAAGCAGGTCTTTATAATAACTGCTATGTGTCTTCCTCTACTTATACCACAATGCTTTCATGCTAGACCCTTTTAAATTGCTTCCTCTACTGATTTAGAGATATTGCTACATTTAAGATTACTTAAAATAACCCAAAATACCATCAAACAAAACACACAAACATTTCTATTCATAGATTTTTATTGTAATTAGATTATTCATATTTGTTTAAAAGGAGGCTATACGGAGGTCACATTTTTTAAATTTTTATTAGGGCTAAGTTTTGTTGTGTTCTGTTTTACTTATCTCCACATGAAAGAACAAAATGTTTGGCCCGGGGTCCGAGAGTGGATTTTTAGAGTTTTTCTTATATCTTGGATCCTGCTTTGAGTAAAGAATTCATCTAAAAAGTTCTTCTGGGGTTATTTATGATACATCAAGTCATAAACATAATTAGAAAATCGTAGAAGTACAATTACTAGCCAGAAATATATTTTGCAGCCAAAACTTACCTTAACCCTTTCGTTACCATATTTCGAATGAAATATTCAAGAATTTGGAGGAATTTAGTAAAATAACTTTCTTGTTATTAAGATGGTGTTTGGTACATAACTTAATGAAACGTTTTTACATAAAATTATTATAGAAGATTTAAATTTAAATATGAACACTTTAAAACAAAAGGTTTTTTTTGTCATAGAATTAAGGGCGGTTTCAGGCGGTTTGGTATCAAAAGGGTTAATACAAAATAATACTGAATAAAAACAGTTTTTCAGATGTTAGCAGTTAAGTACAACTCACACATGTATGTATCTATGGGAATATTTTTTTTTAATTATTTGAATCCTTCCTATAAAGGAGCTGGTTGCTCACAAAGAAACAAAGCTACATTGCTGGAATTTGGATAACAAGAACAGTAAAGTGTTACATTTTGAAATTTAGAAAAGTTTCTCCTATTTTTACTCCTCCTCTTATAGATTGTATTTGCAAAATATGTTTTAGCTGGTCACTTTCTTTTCCTGAAAATCCTAGCTTTTCGTGATTGCCATTTAGACATTTACTAACATAGCTCAAGTGCACCAATAATAAAATTGGTATAAATGTGAATTTATAATCTGGATAGAGAAGCTGTTGATTTCAAAGCAGTTTTCTGTGAATATTCTCTTTACACTGCTTTTGAAAGAAATATTCACATCTACAGAGCAGCTGACCTCTATGACTGTACGTAAGTTTTCTTTTTTGTCTCAAACAACTATATCAGGCTTGTTACGTTTGCACTTGGCAGAAGTTTTGATTGGAATGTTCCTCTAATATTCCTTGTGTTGATACGTATGTATGTATTCAACAACAGAAGTATGTTTATCCCAGGGTAGTCTTTCCTTTGGATGGCATTGTATATTATTTTAGCAGCAACATCATGCTGCATTGGAAGATAGTACCTTAATAACATTTTTGAGCAGTTGCTGGTCACATGTGTAACATTTTCCACAGTAATGTAACATAATTGACATTTTTGGTTGCATCATGGGGCTTTAAGGTCTTCATTGTCTCTTTTGTTCATTAGGTATTTTGTACCTATCTCCTGCTCTTGGATTGCAAAAGCATAACCTTCAAAATGTGGCATAATGTAATGGCAATGAGTCCAAGAGAGCTGATACTTCCTGTTAATGCTGATATCATCCTCAAGTTTAAAGGAAACATACCCATGCATCACCATTTTTCTTTTTTTATGCAACGAGGCAGAGTTTCTCTTCCAGGTCTTTGTTGAGGTATGCTAGAGCAATCCTGGGGTCACATGGAAGTTTATGAGGAAGTGAGTACTCCTTGAGGAGTTCACTACTGACTCATAGGATGTTGTTCTGTTTGCTTTCGAGCACTTGGCTGATGAATTTATTTTTGCTGCTCTTGTTTTGCAGTTGCTGTTTGAGTGATACTATACAACACTCAAAGGCTGTCTAGACTGATCTTAAGCCTCTTTCTTCCTCTTTTCTTCTGAGATAGAGCCTGTCAATATCACTGTTTCTATAGAAGCTTCCAGCTGATGACAAGATCATGTAGATTAATTGCTATGGAGCAGATTTCCTCTAGACCAGTCAAGCATCCGAAATGTTGGTATCAGTACTGATACTGCATATGCATTGTGGGATATTGTCTTACTGTAAGAGGAAAACTCCAACTGCCATATTTTTTAAGGTCTGGTATGATATTCTTTGGTCTCAATCTCTGTTCACAGCACCTTTTGTATTGTACATTTTCATCAATACCTAGCCATCTGTAGCACTTGTTGTGTGGAGCAGGGGAGTTAGGGAGAGACCATTGATGGGTTTGGGAAACAGTTTTTTCCATGTTCACCTATCAAATTCTTTTGGCCAAATTCCATCCCTATATCAGCTGAAAATGTTGTTAGTAAATCCAGCTGTCTCTCAGCAATGTAAATATTATATTTCCAGTATAAATCTTTAGATCATTCACAAAGAAATTGTGTTACATTGGTGTCTCTTGCTGTTGTAGACACCAACATATGACCACTGGATTTTTGTAAAAGAAATGACTGTGGATTTAGTGGATGTATATGTATGTGTATATATATGTATTTCTAAGCTTTTATGTAAATCTCGTTAAATCTCAGTGCACCAATGATAATAAGTGCAAATGAGAAGCGATAGCTAGCAGTGGCATAGCAAGGTTTCTCAATGCCCAGGGGCAAAAACACTTTTGGTACCCCCACCTTAATTAACAGGCATGATAGGCTAAAAGGAATATTGAACCCCTTCACACCAGCAGGGGGGGGGGGACCCTCACCCCCACTTTGCTATGCTTCTGATAGCCAGGATACAAGAGCTTTAAGTTCCCCATTAGCTCACCATAGATTTTCTGTCATGTGGAGGTTTGGAAGCACCCTTATCTGTTTTATTGAGCAGGTATTTAGTAGCTATTCTCTGTTCTTGAATAGTGAAGGTGTATCCTTCTAGGTAGGATATGATGCGACTATTGCAAGTCCGGGAGAGGTTACTCTTCTTCTCAGTGCTGTTGGTATCCTCTAGCTTGCAGGATATGTACCCATGCATACCTTTCTGCTGATATTTTGTTTATCTCCCAAGTTTCTGTTTAAGTAGGTCAGTCCAGCTAGCTTTGGTCATATGGAACAGCTGTACACTCAGAGTACCTATTCAGGAGTTCTTTACCTACTCTCAAGATGTTATTATTTTCACTGTTGAGTACACATGTGATGTATATATTTCTCCCTTTACTGTATCTATTTATGTATGTATGTGTGTATGTACATATGTATGTATGTATGTATGTAGGTCGGTATGTAGG
This sequence comes from Muusoctopus leioderma, assembly GCA_027124095.1. Classification (NCBI taxonomy): domain Eukaryota; kingdom Metazoa; phylum Mollusca; class Cephalopoda; order Octopoda; family Octopodidae; genus Muusoctopus; species Muusoctopus leioderma. Next base: position 13,149 of record JAOPJM010410890.1, on the reverse strand, counting down.
TAAGATCTTGTGATACATGATACCAGACAGATAACTGACAGTCAGTGAAGCTGATCTATAATGTCTATGCTCTACCTTTTTATCTACTGAATATGGGAACTGCTAGAAAAAAAAATGTTAGTTCACTTTTCAGCTGTCTAAAATGACAGAAATATGTTGTAATATTTTTACATTTCAACTAGTGTATTTCAGTCCATTCATGATATTTTAAACAAACATATTTTTTCCCTCCCATGCTATCTATTCTAGAATGCATCCCGCTGTCTCTCCTTCTTTAAATGTAATTTGTTACAGTCAGACTGTCACTGTAGGTTGAATAAACATCTTGCTTTGTTTTTTGCCTTAATATTTAAAAATAGCAAGTTAAGTTTACAAGGCAGGAGCTGTTAGCAGCTGAAATATTACTGAAGATTGATCTTGACTAGCCATTCAGTCAATCAGCTGTGAACCAAAATTTCTTTTTTTTACTATTCATTGTAAATAACCAAAATATATATTTTTGGCACAGCCACTGCTCTCAGAACCATCCAGTAAGTATATTGTAAAAAAACAGAAATATTCTTGGCGCTGAAAGCCTAAACCGATCTTATGTTAAACATCAAAGTGGTTTTAAAAATCTGGGTTCTATTTTGGTGGCCATTTAAAACAATGCATGTTTATTTGTTGTGCAGAAATTTGTTGGCACTTTCATTCTAATCCTTATTCACATTTTTTGTGTTAGTTAATATTAGTTATTATTTGAGCTGTTACCACAGATTAGTGGAATCTTTGTATAACACTGAGGTGGAAAATCTGTTCCATAGAAAGGTTTAATATCTGTGGGGTTTTAACCCTTTCATTACCATATTTCTAATGAAATATACTGACTATGATTTTCAATTAATTTTGAAAATAATCAAGAATTTGGAGGGTTTTTGTAAAATAACTTTCTTGTTATTAAGTTGGTGTTTGGAATATAACTTAAAAGTTCTTACATAAAATTATCATAGAAGGTTTAAATTTAAATATGAACACTTTAAAACGAATGTTTTTTTTTAAATCATAGAACTTGGTTGGTATCAAAAGGGTTAAGGTGCTGAACTACTGACCATAATATGAATTCAAATCTTGCAACAGTTATTCTTCCTCCACCTGACTCTTAATTGACTAGTCAGGGAAAGGTTGATCTGTAAAAAGCACTGTTGTTAAAAATTTGTATTGGCGGAGTCCACCACCTCTTGTATCCTGGAGAAACTGTTTAAAATCATTGGAAGCGAAAATAGTTAAATCAATCATTTAGAGAATGCTACTGGGTATTTCCTACTAGAAACTCTCAGAAGTTATATACTGACTGTTTGGTTTGTTACTCCTATACTGTTTGTTTTCCTTTGAAGAGAGAAATATGAAAACTGAAGAAAAATGTATCATATTTATCCAGATAAAATGTCTTTACACATGTGGTTAAGGTACAATTTTTATATCAGTCATTTTAATGATTTGTTTTCTTAAACAATGTTGGTTGTTGTGTCTTCTGGTTCCAATCAATATTCCAGCTTTTAGAGATACGTATCAGTGTTGACAATAACTCCATTAAATCCTTCAAACAGTTGTATGTTCATGTAAGTGCTTATCATTTTACATGAAAAAAGGGCCTTCAGAGCAGTCCTGGTAGCTGTGCTGGTGTCATGTGTCTAACAAAGACTGTCCTTGGTTCAATCAACAATTGATTTGTTCACCTGCTCTTGAACTAATTTTGTTTCTAGTAATGTAGTGAGTTCCTGTATAACAGCAGGTACATCTCTCTCTCTCTCTCTCTCTCTCTCTCTCTCTTTCTCTCTCTCTCTCTCTCTCTCTCTCTCTCTCTCTCTCTGGATGGTTACAATCCACTGAAAAAAATAAATGTGTTCCCTCGTAGTAAGACTATTGTTTTGGGTGTAGACCTCATCTGTTGCCCAATTTCACATTCACCATCTGGCCTCTGGGTAGCTTTAGCAGGGTCCACTCTGTTGCAAGCATTCAAACAAAGTTTCTGCTCTGAGGATGACTCAATATCTGATCCACTCCTTCCTACTGCAGCATGAGTTGTGCTTTCTTCTTCTGTTTTCTCACCCCTCTCCACCAGTCTCGGAGACCCTCTAAAGGCCATGAATGCTGACCTTCCTCCTCTCAGCCATGAATAAAAACCCTTTGTGTTTACCAGTGAGAGAGATTGAACATTTTTATTAATTTTCTCTCCTAAATACAGCTCATTCTATAATGTAAATGATAATTATCATCATCATTGTCCAACAATATTATATTTTACAAACATATTTTTCTGTATTCTATTAAAGAGGTTTATAATTAGATATACTACTGGAAGCTTAATAGTCTCTCTATGACTCTTTACATTATCTAAATCCTTTGGTGGCAATATATTTTGACCAATGTTTATCTTAAATACATTAATTTTATACTAGTCATTTTGCTGATTATACCAATATTTTATTTGCTAGTAACTGAAAACGTTTTAAACCCTGAGCTTAAATCATGACTTAAGTACATGACTACAGATTATGGGGCCATTAAACTTAGCTTGTTGTTTAGAACCAGATCGGCCTGGAGTGAGTAGACCCCTGATCAAAAGCGTTCCAGCCATAACTATCCCAGCTTTTCACATTGTCCAATGTGTCCTTCCCTTTTTTTTCTTTTTATTTTAAGATGCTTAGGTAGGATTTGAGGGAAATTTGGATGTTATTTTTAGCAGGATGGGTGACCATTCAGAGGCTCCCTCGTGGGCTTATAAACATATGAGGTAGTGCAAGAAGGTAGCAGAGCAGTATCGTACATAAACTTCTAAAAGTTAGTTTAAGCAAGATGCACTTTTGATCTAGTAACAGGATGAGGAATCACAACTGTCATACTTCTTGTGAGACAACTGCTAGGAGAGCTATCAAGGGAGTCTCTAAATTGCCATCAAACCACACCCTGCCATCTTAAGTAAGGAATGGACACATTAGATAATGTGGTCCTATATACCCCTAAACATGGGATGGTCATGGCTGGAATGCTTTTGATCATAGGTCTGCTTGATAAAGTATTGATCTTCATCAACAACACTAGGGATGGTCTTGGCTAAAACTTTACTTGCATCTGTTGACCTGGAAAAGGCCTTTCGTAGGGTCCAACACACTGTAGTCTAGTGGACACTTAGAAAAATAGGAGTAGTTGAATGGCTCAGGAAAATCATTCAAGTCATGTGCGAGGATGTTATAAGCAAGGTTAGGAATCTGGCAAATTCAGTAAGACATTTAGTGTACATGTAGGTGTTTGATAGAGTTCTCTGTTCTATCTCCCATCTGCACAACACAGGAATTCAAAACTAGATTATATGTCTTTGGAATGTGATGTGAAGAGACGAGTGCTGAATGAAAAAATGCAATGTAGTCGATTCATCAGTGGCAGTGGCAATCCCTCAGGGCCAAGGATGATTGTCCACCAGATTTAACATTTATGGACCCGCATGTGACTAAGTAAGTCAATGCAGGATCCACAAGTCCGGTTGCAGACCAAGCATTTCTTGTCTCATGGGAGAAGAGGCACTGTGTTAGTTGCTTCATGCTGCTTTACGTGCTCAAGTTTGTCATTGAGATTTTCAGTTCATGCCATGTCAAAAATGTTGGGCTCCATCATAGACGACGCCTCTCCACTTGTATTGATTATTCGCCAACGATTTCCTTTCATACACATTAATACCACATTTTTTCAAATTTCCTTTAAGTACATCTTTGAACTGCTTTCTTTGTCTTCCTTGCATGTGCTTTCTTTCATGTAAAACAGTGTTTGGGCAACTGATAGTCCATGATTCGCACAACATGGCCAGCCCATTGAAGCTGATGTTGCATAATAATGGCTTCAATGTAGGAAATATTGGCTTGGTCATGCACGTTGACATTCGTCTGTCTGTTCAGCCACTTGATATGCATGATTTTCTCAGATATCTCTGGTGGTGTATTTCCAGTTTAAGGAGATGTCGCCTATAACTTGTCCAGGTTTCAGAGCCATATAGAAGAGTGGGTAAAAGCTCTTGCATCAACAAGCACCAATAAGCAGGAACCTGGTCCAGCTATTCAGGTACATGGACAAATGGTGGAAAATGTAGAGCACTTCAAATATCTAGGCAGTCACCTAACAGATATTGATGAGGAAATCCAACACTGGATAAAATGTGCCAGTGCAACCTTTTGTTGCCTGAGAAGATGTGCATGTAAAAATCATGAATTCATAGTATAGAGTAACCAGGAAGACATAGGAAGAAATAATGGACCTTACAGATGGTATGACACCAGATTGAAAGGAATGGCAGGAAACTGTACTGTAGAACCGTCTGCCCTTTGTAGTCATGAAAAGCATACATAAAAATGTTGATGATGATGATAATGACGTGAAAGGTATTTAGAGCATTCAGATTAAGAAATAAACATGTTATGTAATATATTCTTTATCTAACTGATTTTGGCATGCTTTGTAAGTTATCTTGCAAACATCATCAATACTTTGGTTGCTATATAAGACAACCTGAGGACTGAAGTGAAAATTCTGTACACTCTCTGTCTCTCTCATATTTCTCCCCCCTCCTTCCAGAAGGTGAAAAACTAAAGAAATATTTGAGTAATAATGAAGACTTTGTAAACGGAATATTTCAACCTTCTGACCTTTGAAAAGGAGAAAACACCCTAATAAAAGTAAATAATTTATTAGTTTAATATGACAAGGTCATATTGAGAATTAATGCTATATAGTCTAATAAACCATAGTATATTTTTAGATATGATGCTAATTAAACAAACAAAAAAAGCAGAAGGAAAAATGAAATTATTCTCTTTTGGATATGACACTATGGCATTTGATGGGTTTAATGTATGTTGTATGGAGGTATCTCACCTTCATACAGCATAACCTAGGCTCTCCATGGACCATGTAGTTTCTCAACATCTCACGCACCATGTATTCTAGTAAAATATGATATGACATGATAACGCCAGATTATATAATTTGTGGAGTCATTAACCCTGGAACTATCTATGAACCAGCATTACCTTTTATTCAGCGAACATAATGATGTAATGCAGAGTAAATGTTATTTACATTATAAAGAGTTATTCCAGTAATGATCACACTGGTCAACAAAAGAAACTTCTTTTTCTTTTCATCGGAGATAAAATTAGCCTATTCTGAATACATTTTGGTCACTGATTTCAAACCTCTCTTTTTAGTTTTCCCCTAGCACATCTAGTTTTTGAAATATGACAGTTTGTAATTTTATCAATTTTATCAATTCTTAAGGTGTATTAAATAATGGTTTTATGGCTTGAACCAAAACACACAGCATACACTTGATTAACTCATACATAATTTTAATTTTAACCTCATTTTGAAATTATAGATTCAATTAGATACATATATAATTGAAAAATATACATTATACAAGTTTTTAAAAGTGTTATGAATATGATTTTCTCTTATAAACTTGGTCTATGTCATCACGATATAACATCCAACAATAATCAGCCATCATGCCTTCATTCCAGAATCCCTGGTATCGTGTTTCCATTGCATGAATATCTTAATGGAATCATTTTCTTTGCAGACCAAGATTTTCTGGAAAGAAATCTAGATTAGAATGTAAGAAGTGTATTTTTAATGACATCCAAAAATCCATTTCGTTATCGGCATCAAGGAGGTTCTCAACTTCCCCTCTGTATGCAGGGGACTTATTATTCCCCAGAAAGTTTTTGCATAACCATTTACCGTATCTTGGTCTCTTATATGACAACCAAAGTATATCTGGTATATTTTCATAAGATCTGTTGTGATAGTTCGACATTTTGTCATAGTTGTAAAAGTACCACAAACATAGCAGAAAATGTCTGGATGGTTTTTATATTCATGAGGCATGCTGATTATATGTCAATAATCTGAAAAATATGAAATATTTCAAATATAATTTATATGAAAAAATAATTGATTTCATCTCAAAAGCTGTGTGCTGAAAAACGAAAAGCAGTTTTGAAATCAGCATAAAAAAAGCTTTCCAAAATCATCTCAGATGGAAATTCTTTGTTGGCCAGTGTTATTTATTATTTTTAATTGCTGTCTTGACCTCTTTTATTTTTGACAATGTAAAAATAACTTGGCTTGTGTTTTAGAATTTTTATTTTACTTCTATTTTTTTTTTTAAATTTTTGTATCATCATCATCGTTTTTTACATCCGATGTGTGGATATCATTAATCAAATGAAAACTTCTACCAGTGACCTTTGTGTGTCCTCTGAAAGCTAATAAATAAACAGTCATATAGAATAAACCCTAATTTATGGAGGTTAATTTTTCATTTTTTCTTAGTAAGAATTTCTTTTTATACATTTTAATTAACAGTTTAAATCTAAATAAAGATTATCTTTGTAATGTAAATTTACCCAAAATATCCCAGTTATCTAGGTACAGTAGTAATAAAAAGATAATTATGAATTTTTCATGGGGTAATTATCATTTTGTGCACTCAACATTTAACTCTATTTTTAAACACTGACTTTTTCAATGTCACAGTGATTCTCAGTTGCCTGCATGATGACTCTCTATCAACTGGGAACTTGCATTTATTAATACAGGTTCTGTATGAATTAGTTAATTGCTTACAATCAATCTATTGGCTTAACAAAATCTCAAAATAATCCATTGCTGACTTTCATAATTTACAGGCCTTGCTAGAGCTGCTGTTGAAAATAGTTACCATAAAATCATCATCATCATCATCATCGTTTTTACTTCCGTTTTTTCATGCTAGCATGGGTTGGACAGAGATTTTCTTGAGGCAGCATTTTTATGGTCGGATGCTCTTCCTGTCACCAACCATACTGATAAAAATAAAAAATAGACAATGACCATGTGTTAATGACAATGGCCAGTCATTTCATTTCTAGTTAGCATTTACATTGCAATCATACATGTAGTAATAAGCTGATTTCATTATCTTTATTGTCTTAAAAGTATAAAAATTGAGAATTCCACAAGGTATCCAGTTACATTGCAGAGAAAGCAAATATGGTTGTTCCTGTGTAACAAGCAATCTGTCAGCTGTCATTGTTGAACCACCAACAAACCTGTAAAAATAGCTTATTGAGATGATTCATACACAAGATCCATAGCAAAAGGTCGAGAGGGATGAGAGGGGGCGACACATTGCAGGTTTATGTTTTTCCAAATCAAATCCATCCACAAACATGTTATGGATTGCTAGTTAAAAATTATTTCATTATAGTACCAAGTTTTTTGTATTCATTGGACTGTGGAGAACATCTTGAAGTTCGCTTCCCAATCATGTGGTTCTGAGTTCAATCCCACTGAGCAGCATCTTGGGCAATATCTTCTACCATAGTTTTGGATCAACCAAAGCCGCATGAGTGAAATTTGGAAGAAATAAACTATAGCAGTCAGTCGTGTGTATGTATATATATATACACACACATTGTATGTTCTTCGTTAAGAAAAATTAACCAAAAAAGACCTTTCAAAGGAGTACTCAATACATAATAAGGCTATAGTGTTTATACATACTTTATTTGAATAACCACACTACAGATGTTTCAGTTGTTTCAAAATAAAATCCTTTACATAAATGATATATTACCATACTTGAAAAGGTCAGGATGGCCAAATCAGCTGTAGCATGGTTATTCAATTAAAGTGTATATATATATATATATATATATATATCAGGTGGGTGGGAGAAGCAGTAGAGTGTCAAACAAAGATACCTTGCAGTATTTGGTTACATCCCTTTATGATCGGCTCAACTTTACCTTCCTTCTGAGGCTAAGAAAATAAGTGCCAGACAAAGTACTGGGGTCAATTATATCGACCCCAGAACTTTGTCTGGTAAATAACTCTTGAAGGTGGTGCCGCCCCAATGTAGCCACAGTTTGATGACTGAAACCAATAAGAGAATAGTAATTGGAAAAATATTCCCTATAACTCGTATCCTCTTATATCACTACTGGTCCATATTCTGATAAAGAAAATTGGATGTATTTGAATGATTTGTCAAAGATTTTTTTTTTTATTAATATTTTATCACAATCAAGGTTTTCCTATTTAAGGTATTCATTCATTCAGTGACCAGACTATTTGGTAGTAGATATATAACTTAATATACTAGCCGCTGGTTGTAGAGTCAATTTGGTGCATAAATTCTGTCATTGTTGGTACAATTCTTTGACGGTACAATCTTTGATTTTTTATCTATTGGCAGCCAGCAACAGTTCTCAAATTATTTCACACTACAGAAATTATTCTCTTCTAATTAAACAAAACAGATTTTTATTTATTTTTAATTTTATTTATTTATTTATTTTCATTCTGAAAAAGACGTAACTTCATTTTCACAGAAGTTGCTTGGCTCTTTAATTCTTCTGGGTCTTTTTTTATTTTTTTTTGTGCTATTCATTTGAAGACTAATTTATCCATTCTCAGCAGCACCTTGGCTAGAGGCTTTGCTGCCATGAAAAAAATTCCCTCATTCTGAACTAAGTTCTTTTAAATTTATCTATTAAAAATTGAAATTAATAGTAAAATCTTTCAGGGAAGGAAAAATAAATAATATTTTTACGTTGTTGTCCTCCCACAAAGATTTTGGGATTGCTGTTCCAAAATTCAAACTAGCAAGGACTACTTTTTGAATTAGATATTTTAAATGTACTCATTAACCTAAGTTCTGTTTAGATCCAGGAAATGTGTCCATTAAGCTATTTTTCTTGCTTTTCTTACTTTCAATCTTGTAATGGAACTTTTCAACCTTTCCCATCAGAATTAAAACAAATTGATGTTAGATACATGTGAGATTATTTCTGGTTTTTTTTTGGTTTTTAATTAGTTTTTTTTCCTATTGTTTTATTTTTTACTGTCTCTGAACATCTCTTACAGTATCAAATGCCTCAAAGTAAACATGTCTCCAGATATCAACTTTTAGATCAATGATTACAAACAACAACAGCAAATGCTGTTCTTTATTTATTTAACAACTTATCAATTACTTTGATTACTCCCATTGATTTATGATGTATCACAGTGCTGTAATAAAAGCAAATATTGACTTTGTTATGAAAAATCAAAATCAGTTGGTGAGCCATATAATATTAGTTGCTGTTTAATCCCAGATCAACCCTGATCAAGCAGACCTGTGATCACAAGTATTCCAGCCATGACTATCCTGTTTTTCTTTTTCAAACATAGTGTATCTAGGACTACATTAATCCAATGTGTCCTTCCTTTTTATAAGACAGTAGGATATGATTTGAGGGGCATTTAACTGCTGTTTCCTAACACCAGTACCATCTTGGAAGTGACCTTGCCCAATAAGCGGGAAGATTGAAGGTGGATGTCGAAATATTGTGTAATAAGTGCAGACAATAGGAATATAAAAAGGGCAGAAAGATTTCTTGTAATCTAGCGGAGAAACAAAACTTTGCATGTACCAGATGTACTGCTGGAATAGCTGTTGACAGGAACAACCATGAAATAAAAATCATAGACTGCTCAGATGGCATTGCTCAATGCTCAAAGTCATAAGTTCTTTTATTTACTAAACTAATATAATTAATGGTTTGAGTTGTTCTTGTGAAAGTGTAGTGGATAGAGTGTGATGAGAGTAAAAGTAAAGAGTATTGTTACTTCCGTTTGTTAGTAGAGGGTTTTCTGCATACAAATGATGCCTGGAGTGTGTTTGTTTAAGACATGTGATGTCGTATAGCTGTGTAATATGGGAAACTGACTCTTAAATAATCTCCAATAGTTAAGCAGGAACAGCTTGGATATAATCTGTTGGAGGTGCATTTTTAATTTTATGAGAAAGATTGATACAGTTACTTATAAATAATATACTTCTTCATTATTTCTAGTTATTTGTTTATAGATTATTTATAGAATGAATACTACAAGGTGTTCTGTCCAACGCGCTAATGGCTCTGCCAATTCACCGCCTGGTTAAAGAGGAATGATTTGGATATAATCTGTTGGATGTGCATTAGTAATTTTATGAGAAATGTTGATACAGTTACTTATAAATAATATATTTTATCATTATTTCTAGTTATTTATTTATAGATTATTTATAGTTATTCATAGATTAGGTTTTCAGTTCTGCAAGAAATCTTCACAAAACGTGTATGCCATGCAGTTGTTGTTGTTTAGCACCAGTTCAGCCTTGATAAGTTAAAATCTGTTAAGATGGTAAGTCTGATTTTACTAACCATGGGTTACTGACACTTTCAAAGTAGCTCAATAATTAACAAATTCTTGTTTTCATAACTTCTAAAAATATCATCTGCTACAAGTAGCAGTTAACATTACAATAAATGTAAGTGAATTTCTATACTTACAGTTTTCTCATAGTTATTAAAATTTCCTCTTTATTAATTAAATACAAAAATAATTTCTCAAATTTCAAGTATGTTATTTCATTGTGTGCATGCGCATGCACATGCACGCACACACACACAGTCTCATATGTTTTTTCCTTTTAAAACAGTTCATTTTGTTGCCATTTTTAAAAGTTATTTTAGGAAAGAGGTAATTAAAATATGATTATTTGTCATGATGAATGTTGCAAGTAATTGTTTAAAGTCACCTAAAAGTCTGTTGGAATGAATGAATAATTTTTAATATTTTCAAAGAACTTCTGTGTTGAAAAGCCATCAAACCAGGTTGCTTTTGTCACTATTTTCTAGTCTTACACTGTTTCTTAGATCAAATGTTTTTTTTTGTTTTAAGACTGTTTTGTCTAGTTAAAATTATAAAGGAAAATTTAATATAATTGATAAAGTGTACATGCATTTGGAGCTAAAATTTCAATTTTGGGGGTTTTAAACAAAAATTAAAACAAGACGAATACTAAAATAACATTGAGGTTTATCACAGATTTGTACCATCACCTGTATTACATTTTATACCAATCATGCATAATTAATCTGATGGAGACTAATCCTTCTTATGCTAATTAGGTTTTTCTGGATGTAAAGGGCCTGTTTGTTAAAAAGATAAGATAGTTGATTAAATTTTCACCTTGTTTATTATATTACTGGTATTTATATTTTGTACCCTTTTCAAAAACATAAGCCATCTAATTTAGCTTGCTGTAGTCAGTGCCAACCCCCTTGCCACTACAAAGAATAAGGAAATAATCTTGTTGGTATACATTGTAGTGCTCCAGAAAAAGTTTTATTAGAATTTCAGATGTGCAAACTGAAATAGATTCTTCATAGATTTTGCTTTCTTATTTTATTTATTGTTTATTTTCAAATTTAAGTTTTCGATAATTATGTGGAAAACTGTTTGGGAAATTTCAATTATCTATTTTATTCCATAACAATGCTGATTTTAGAATCAAACTTAAAAGTTAGCTTAAAATTGTCAAATTAATCTGTTTTGAATAGATCTGCTTTTAAACTTGACATAATTACATCAAGTTGTCTTGCAAATGAAGAACACAATTCTAAATTTGCTTTAGTTAACACAGGCTGAATATTGAATTCCTCTACAGAAGAACTTTTGCCTATCAGAAAATTTTAATCAGAAAACCTGTCAATAGCATTATCATCCTTAAAGTATTTTTAGTTTATTTGAATGAATACTCAAAGAACAGCTGACCTGAAACAATCATCACCATCAGCAGCAGCCTCGTGATTTATGTCATGTTGTGAAATATTTCTTCCATACTGGCAAGAAAAAGTTGAATTTGAATAACAAAGCAAATGAGAAAGAACATTGGCTTTTTTTATAACTCACACCTACTGATAGCCATTTGGGGGATTGTGTTTTGCATGCTATGCAGAGAAGTCATTTTCATTCACTTTGTATGCAAAATGTTTTGTATGCTAAATTTCCAAGTAATGCATGATCTTTTGCTATCATATTATCCTGAAATAATTCTAACGGAAATGAATTATGTGCCGTTATGAAGATTATTGTATTAATCAAGACATTTATGTAAGACAATATTCTGATTAGCTTCCAACTTACAGGTGTTCCAATCTAATTTAGTTCAGTGTTGTTTAATCTTTTTATTTATATGCATGCACATGCATATGATGTATACACACACACCACAATGTATAAGACTTAGTATGTATTCATGACTTGAAAATATATCATTGTTGCCATATATAATACTGCGACCTTAAGAACCAAGAAGTTATAGAATTTGTTCTGGATTTGTGTTTTATTTCATTTTATATGACAATAATCATTTTATTCCAACTTCACTCAAATTAATCTGTTCTATATTGGAGGAGAATGAAATGTAAACTAGACCTCAATTGCCAATGTAATCAACCAAATCAATAAACCTATTGTAAGAATCTGACGAGGAAAAATCTTAAGTATGTCTGGAATTTCGATGCCTAACTGTTTCTTATCAACTCTGATATCTTAGCATAGATTTTTGTATCCACTTAGAAATTCTACTTCAACTCTACTTGTTAATCATCACATAAGATTTATATCTATTTGATAATATACTCTACTTTCCAACCATTCAATAGCTATTGGTGTCAGTTCATCTTAACTAAATCATAACTTTTATCCTCTACTGACACACTTCTTACTAGTTTTGTTTGTTTGTTTTTTATTATAACTGAACAACTTCTTCCACATGGTATGACCTTCTTATCATTGGTTATGAATTGTTTAAGAATTATAAGTGAGGCTTGTTTTGTTTACTTTTCTAATTCCACTATTTGATGTGCTTTCTAATTGCAACCATATTACATGTAGAGGGAGAAATACTAATGTGTGTGATGTGAACTATTTTAGTAAGTGTTAGCCACTATTGATTTCCTATGATGAATATTATTACTGTAATAGAGTGTTACCCATCATATGACGGGTAATTTTGGGAGTATACTTTTGCCACTTTCAATCACAGGATACTTACTCCTACTTTCACTCTTCTTCGTTTCACACTCTGAGCTATTTAGAATTTTTATTTTTAATGACACAGCAATATTCATAAAATAAGACAGTTAGAAGTTTATAGAGAACCATGAAATAAATAATTTCAAAGCGTTTGATTCTTGAGATGGTGTAAAGTCCACATAGGTTCTACTGAAGGAGCAGTCTTAGGAGAGAACATTTTTG
>JAOPJM010410679.1:0-11310 GCA_027124095.1 Muusoctopus leioderma | reverse complement strand
ATATATGTATATACATGTATACACATATAAAGGTATAAACAAGGAAAAAACAACACGAAGGTACAAACAAGGTATAGTTATTAGATTAACGCTCAGGAAAAAGAGTAGAAATAGTCTTTGATATTTCGAGTTAAATTATTCATCGGAAAGAAAGAACAAGAAAAAGTAGAGTGGTAGTTGAAAAACACATGATTGCTGGGTCATGCCATGTTGAAAATGACAGGAAGTAGGATGAAGAGAAAGGAGACTTAGTTGGCAGGAGTGACAGGGGAGATAACTGTGAGCTACGTGTGTGTGTGTGTGTACATGTGTGTGAATATGCATGTGTTTATTTATCAATGCACTGTTTAGTGTACATTTGTGCTTCGTAGTTCTGGTTTTAATGTAGTTTGTGAGTTCAAAATGTGTTTGTATTTCCATGTGAGGTTGTTTTAGTATGTTATGTGGTGGTGTGTTTATAAGTCATATAAACATGTGCCTACTTATCATATAGGTTAATGTGTATGTTTATTGCAGGAGTGTACATTTGCTGTGTAGATGTATGTAGGTAATGATAGTACGTGCTTGTGTTAGTTACGTGGTGGTGTGTATTGCATGTCTGTTATATAAATGTGTGTATTTGTTGTAAAAATGAGTATGTAGGTGTATGGATGTACGTTAGTTGTGTAGATGGTGTCATTTGTGTTGATTTTGTTTTGATGAGTGTATGTAGTTGTGTGTGTATGGCATGTGTGTGTAGTTATGTGTGTATGTATATGTATGTGGCATATGTGCATGTGGTAGGAGGGTATGTATTAGCGATGGTGGGAAAGGAAAATATTTCTGGAATTGGTGTGCAGTTGTATGTAGTGTGTTTGTGTTTATGTGCATGCACACTGTTTGAACTTATGTACATGTGTGTGTTTATTTTGGTCTTAATATAAGCGTTGTGATTGCATGTGTGTATATGTATGTGACGTGTGTATGTATGGGGAGGTGAGGGGGTTATTAGAAAAATAGAGGTTGGGAATTGAGACCCTGAGGAGTAAAGGTTCGGAGAGAAAAATAAAACGCTCACAGCAGAGGCGAGTTTTGGTGAACTGTTGTGCAGGGCTAGGCCTAATAGCGAGAGATGTTGTGTGGAGTGGTGCACAGAGCTAAAATGGCGAGAGACTGCGGAGTCATTTCCAGGTCGGACGTCTCAAAGGTGTTCTGCGAAGCAGTCAGCTAAGCGACGTCCGGTTTGGCCGATATATAGAGTTACAGTAGGAGCATTTGATGCAGTAAATGAGATCAGAGGAAGTGCAGGTAAAAGAGTCATTTATGTGGAAAGAGAGGTGGCTGGTGCCAGTAAGGACGGTAGTATTGGAGAGGAAGGGGCAAGCCTGGCAACAGGGATAAGAGCGGGAGAGGGAACCAGGTTGGGTACAGGGGGTAGGAAAGGAGCTATGGACCAGTAGGTCATGTAGGTTGCGGGCGTGCTAGAATGAGGGAAGGAGTGGGTAAGGGAAGATGTGGGAAATGGTAAGATCAGATTGGAGTACTCGAAATGCATGTAGGATGGTACATGAGGGATGGTAGGTAAGGGGAAAATGGAGAGTTGGGGGTAGGGCGGATACAGGGAGTGAGAGTGAAGGTGCTGTCGAGTTCACGGGCACTTAGATTAGGGTGGTGAGGTATCCGCATCAGGTGAAGTTTTGGACCATGTGTTGAGATTGTGTCTCAAAATCGTCGCGGCTACAGAGACAGCAGAGGCGGAGGAATTGGGAGTAAGGGATTGATAGTTTAGTATGGGTGGGGTGGAAGGATGTGAAGTTGAGGTAGGAGTGAGAGTCCGTGGGTTTGTAAAAAATGGAGGTTGTGAGAGTGAGGGACAACAAGTAGTCAACAGAGATGGAGATGTCAAGAAAGTTGACAGAGGTGTCAGAGATAGAGGAACTGAATTGTAGAGCAGGGTGGAAGGAGTTCACAAAGGAGATTAAGGTATTGTGTTGTTCGCAGGAGAGGGAGGTTGCGCTGATACAGTCATCTATATATCGACCGTACAGCTCAGAGGTGGAGCCAGGGAACTGTGTGACTATCTGGGCCTCAACATAGCCAACGAACAGGTTAGCATAGTTGGGGCCCATTTTGGCTCCAATGGCCACACCATAAACCTGTTGGTAAAAGTCTCCCGCAAACGATAAGTCATTGAGGGTAAGGACAAGTTTAGCTAGGTGAAGAAGAATGGAGGTGCTAGGCTGGAGAGTGGGTCGACAGTCAAGGAAATGTTGAGAAGGCTGTCATTGTGGGGGATGACTGTGTAAAGGGATTTGATATCTAGGGTGAAGAGGAGATAGGGTGTGCCAGCAGGAAAGGAAAAGGAAGTGAAGAGGCAGAGAGCATAGTTGGTGTCGTGGGGGGGGGGGGGGGGGGGGGGGAACTAGGGGTGAGAATTAGGGCAAGGTATTTGGAGATATGTTCAGTCGGACAATTGTAGGCTGAGATGATAGGACGGCCAGGGTTGTTGGCTTTGTGGATTTGGGGGAGGAAATAGATGGCAGGGGTGCAGATGATGAGGTTGGTGGCAGTGGAGAGGAGGAGGGAGGAGACGAGTTGGTGGACGGTGGAGGACAAGCTGTTGGTAATGGGGTGTGAAGTTGGAGAGCAGGGTACGATAGAAGTTGGGGTTGTGAAGCTGTTGGAGTGCCTCAGCTTTGTAGAGGTCTGCGCACCACACGACCACGGCTCCACCCTTGTCAGCTGGTTTGATGACGAGGTCATCTCTGCGTTAGATGATGCTGCGGAGGGCTAAGCATTCAGCCCGGGTGATGTGGAGTCTTCCGGAAGTTGACTGGCTCACTTTGCGCTGGCAAACGCTAACAAACTGGTCCAAGGCATTGAAATGACCTGGGGCAGGCGTCCAGTAGGATGGTCAGCGGCCCAAGGCAGTGAAACAATCCTGGTCGTTTGTTGCTGGTGGAGCATCATAGAAGACGGCCCAGTTTGGTGGAATGCAAGAAATACTCTACATCGGTTCGGGTCGTAAACTCATCGCTGGAGGGTGTGAGTAGTATGAAGTGAAGTCCTCTACCAAGAAGAGTGTTGAGCTTCAGAGAGGGAGGTTGGAGGGGTATAGTGACAACAGCGTGTAGAGTGGTGGGGTTGGAGAAGGATGTAGAGAGGACGGGAGGTGGTACCAGTGGGGGGGCGTTAGGTGTAAGGAAGGTGGTGAGGGTGCCAACAGTGGGGTCGGGAGGAGTGAGTACAAGGGGGAAAGGGTGGTGGAGCAGGATCGAGTAGTGTTAGGAGGGATGGGGTGGAGGAGTGATTGGAGTTTGTGGTTCTTAGTGTGGGTGAGGAAGTTAAAGAGTAGACGATTGAGGTGAAGGATGAAACGGATGATGGAGGAGGTGGAGTATGGGTGGGACACAAGTGGAAGCTAAAAGAATGAAGGCTTGGGGAAGATGGTGGTTGAGGGTGCGGATTTGGAAAAGAGTGGAGCAAATAGTGGCATGTGTGAGGAGGCCCTCATGCGGGGGGGAATTGAGGAGAATGGGTTGGATGGAGGAGGCAGAGTAGGGGTGGGGTGAAAGTGTAGACAGAAACTCTGGGGGATGAGGTGGTGATACAGACAGCGGTAAGATGGTATGGCTGGAGTGGCAGGTTTCTTTTTTAAAAGGAGCTGGGAGAAGTGTAGGGAAGGTTGGACGCAGCTAGGGGGAAGGAAGGTGAGGAATTGTGTAAGGTACGTATATAGGGTGTGGAGAAAGGATTTAAGTACAGGCATATTGGGAAAACTACAACAGAATAACAAATGAACAGAGAATATACAGTGTGTATAAAGTGAGTACGGTCGTGGTAGATTGTTTTGATTCAAATCAACGAAGAAAGTGTCCAGTGTAATCCAATATATATACATACATGTATATATATATATATATAT
Source organism: Muusoctopus leioderma (assembly GCA_027124095.1). NCBI lineage: Eukaryota > Metazoa > Mollusca > Cephalopoda > Octopoda > Octopodidae > Muusoctopus > Muusoctopus leioderma. The sequence continues at coordinate 7,406 of JAOPJM010410679.1, read as the reverse complement.
ATATATATACATACATATATACATACACACACACACATATATCACCCTCTGCTTGATGCTAATGCTATCTTATGCCCAACACCCAATATGTAGTTTCTACACAACCAATACTTTCCCCTTATACTGATACTGTCCCCTCTCCACATCCCCCTTCTGCTTTCCCATAATCACTACTTTCCTATTTACATCCATACTGTTGTGACACCTTCCTTCCCTCATTCTTGCTCCTTTCCCTTTTCTCCCTTCAAATTCTCAGCTTCTATTTTTACCCATACTCTTACTCTTTTCCTCATCTCAACCTCCCACACATAACCTATCTCCTATTCACGTTTGCTCTCTCAGAATGGAGACTGTGTAGAGGAAAGAGGGAATCTTTAGCCTGCTAGAGACAAGGCACCCTCTCTAGTGCTGGTGACACGATAAATGCACTCTGTAAAGTGTTTGGTGATCATTCGGAGACAACACAGGGTTGAGAGGGCTCTATAGTCGTGTCTTGGACATGACAACATCTCTAGTGTTGGTGCCACGATAAACGCACCCAGTGCACTCTGTAAAGTGGTTGGTATTAGGAAGAGCATCCAGCCGTAGAAACCAGGCCAAACGAAACGTGTGAGGCGTGGTGCAGGCACAGAAACTGACGGACACAAGTCTGAAATCTAGGGCGGGGTGCAGCCATGTCTGCGCCTATATACACACACACACAGCCATGTCTGCACCTATATACGCACACACACACAGCCATGATGCACCTATATATACACACACACACAGCCATGTATATATATATACACACACACACACACACACACAGCCAAGCCTGCACCTATATATATACACACACACATGCACACGCACAGCCATGTCTGCACCTATATACACACACACACACGCACACACACAGCCATGCCTGCACCTATATATACACACACACACATACAGTGATGTAAGCAATTCCTATTATATTTCCGCAGAATGATCAGCGAGTGAAGCACACCCACAACTTTGTAGATCCTGTAACCCGAGAACATATAAACAACTTAGAATTGTTATGCAAGCATTACGATAAAAACTATGGATATATTTCTTTTTTTAGCACGACGAAAGTAGAGGAAAACAGCGTAATTAGAATCGGGACCATACTTTTTGGAGTATCCAAGGATATCGAAATGGAAGTTTGGAAAAGAAGTAAAAATAATTTCATTTTAAAAGCACGTGTATATGTTGTAACATATATTCTGTTTCGATCTTGTTTTAATTCTTGTGGTGGAACAGACATACATCTCCACTCATGAATTTCTCTACCGAATACTTCCAAATATATAATCATATTTTTGTTTACCTTTCGAAATGAGTTGCTTTTTTCAAATAAGAAATATTCTATTTTCAACAATCCTAGCTTCATAAGTTAACTAAATTTTCTCTTTAATCAGTGCCCTTCAGGTTTTCATGAAGTAATTCTTAATAAACTAAGGTCCTATACTATCGTAACTCTTCAACCATTGTGTTAAGAAATTAAAACAATACTCTTTTACTCTTTTACTTGCTTCAGTCATTGGACTGCGGCCATAATAATAAACTATTTGGAAGCAATAAAGCCAAGTTAGTTTTTTAGATTCCCCATTATTACTGGTTCTAATTTTAATTATGCTGCACCATTATAGTAAGGACCCCTTTTGTAAACAGTCTTCAGATTGCTATGTTTTGACCATCGGAGATACCGACTGTGTAAAAACATTTTGAATTTTTTTTTTTGTCTCTCCTCCAATTACTGACAGCACATATAACGCTTGAACACTTCATATATTAGTTGGAATTGTAAAAATCGAATATTATAGGCGTAGTCAAGACGGAAGGCCGTGCCCATCACCCCTTTTTCAGGGCCTGCAAGACTGGTGGGAGGGATAGAGGAAGATATCCCCAGACCGGAGACCTGGAATCGAATGCTTGTAACAGAGTGGACTCCTCTAAATGCGCCCAAGGTGCCAGGTGGTGGTGTTAAAATAGGTGACGTATTAAGAAGTCTACCACCAAGTAGGTCACGGCAGGATTTGAATTTAGAATGCAAAGAGCCACAACAAATACCGCGAGGTAGCCCATCCGACACACTAACGATTCTACCAGTCCACTTCCCCATGACTGGTACTTTATATATATCTAGTCCGAAAAAATGAAAGGCAAAGTTGACCTCGGTGGTGTTTGAACTCAGATCGTAGTGAGCCAGAACGAATACTACAAGGCATTCTATCCGGTGCTCTAACGACTCTGTCAGTTCGAAAGGGAAGTCTTGAAAATAAGTGAAAATAATTTCATTTTAAAGGTGTGTGTTAATATACATTTAGTTCATCCCTACTCGTAAATTTCTCTAACGAAAAATGTTCAAATAAATAATCGTATTTACCTTTTTTTTCTAATAAGAAGTTAACTAAACGCTTTGTTTTGTTCTTTTTTTAAATTTGTACCATTTAGTTTTTAATTAAATAATTTTTAATAAGTAATGTCGGTGTTGAGAGTTGAAAGCCAAGTTAGTTTTTACATCCCCCATTATTGCTGGTCTGTTTTACACGGACATCTACACTCATACATTTCTGTACCGAAATCTTTCAAATAAATAATTGTATTTTTGCTTACTTTTCGTTTTTTTTAAAATATGAAGTGTCTTATTTTCAGCTATTCTAGCCTAATAAGTTAACTAAATATGTTTATGTTTTTGTTTCATTAGTACGATTTTCTTCTAATTAAGAAATTAAGTTCTTATGTAATAATTGTTCAACGATGTTGTTGAGAACCAAAAACAGTCGTCTCTAATAACAACCTGTTTTTACGCATTTATGCATTCGTTACACGTATAATCTGTACAGTATTGCCGTAGTTACTTTTTGTAAAACTATATCGGCAAAATTATAATAAATTTCAAAATGATTTACCTTCTGTAAATATGTCGTCTTTCCTCTTGATTTGTGAAACTCACAACAGCATTCGCGTACATGCATATAAAAGTGAACACTGCATACGCACGTAGTGTTTTAATATTGAACGGAAGTGTAAAGAAGCGAATAAATTTAAAGATGGAAACAGGAAATAGAGATTACAGTGAATAGCAGTGAGTTGTGTGATTTGACTGAAATAGGCCAGTTGAAAATATACGATAAAAGCTACATTTTTATGAAAATATATTAAAATTGGAATTTAAAAAATTTTACTATCCATTTTAGTTGGAACAAATATGTTGCTAGAGTAAATTTTTAACTTAGATTTTAACCTTTTAATAATTTGCGTTGTTGTTTTCCCTTTTTCTTCATAGTTATCTGTTATTTCAACCGTTTTTGTGTGTGCTGTTGTTTTGTTTAGCTCCATGTCACTCCTGATCGAGCAAACCTATGATCAAAGGCTGTCATTCCTGTTTTTTTAAGACTGTATAGTGGGATTTGATAGAGATTGTTTCTGTTTTCATCCCCCACATTCTGGTTATTTCTATTTCCAGATCTTTATATTTGGATAAATTTTCCATTTCTTTCAGAGATACATTATTAACTGCTGGGACTGATAGTTCGATTAGGAGACCCTTTTTACTTCTGGTACCCGTGACAAAAATATGTGACCGACCGATTAGCCCTTATTTCTCTGTCTATGTGTCTTGCCATATCCCAGAGTATGGTTGCTTTGTCCTTTCTCTGAGACCATTTATGATGTATGCTTATTCCCACCCCTTTCCTGCTAGTATTTCGTAATGCTGGGATAACTTCCAGTGTATGAAATCACCAACTCTGTCATACCAGCAGACTTATTCTTTCTCGGCTAAGACTGGGTAGCAAGAGACATGGTAGTAAATGTTTCTTCCCCACATCCACATATTCTACAGTTACTTAATGTATTCTGCTTCATAGCATGCTTTTGGTAGTTTCTGGCGGGAAGGCTTTGATCGTGTGTCGCAATCAAGAATCCTTCATTCACAGCTTTCGGTCCTGCGCTTCTCAGCAGTCTTGTGAATTTTCTTTTCTGTTTCTACCCTGTTTAGTTTTTTCGGGGTTTGGCCACATAGGGGCTTTTCTTGCCATAGCATTTTCATGGTATTCCGTAACCCCATTTTAAACTTAGATGTTAACCTTTTAATAATTTGTGTTGCTTTTCTTTTTTCTTCATAACTATCTGTCATTTCATTTAAAAAAAAAAGTTTTTGTGCTGTTGGTCTATTGTTGTTGTTATTATTGTTGTTTAGCTCCATGTCAGTCCTGATCAAGCAGACCTATGATCAAAGGCTGTGTCCTTCCTGTTTTTTAAGACTGTAGGGTGCGATTTGATGGATATTTCACTGTTATTTCTAGCAGACCAAGTAACCACTTTGAGGATTTCTCGTTGGTCTACTGTTGTTGTTATTGTTGTTGCTTGTTTTTGTGCTGCTGCTGTAGTTATTTAGGTTGTTGTTATGAATGTTGTGTCATTGTCGTTGACTTATAATTAAAAGCGTTCCAGCTCCGACCTGTTGGTCACCCGACCCCCCCCTCCCCAAACAAAGTCTATTTAAGACTACATGATGCAATGTGTCCTTATCTTTCTAACACAGTAGAGTGTGATTTGAGGGTGGTTTGGCTGCTACTTTCCATCATCAAATCGAGCTATTACGTAGAAGCTCTCCCATTGTTGGCATTGTAGTTGCTGTTGCTATTGATGTTATATTTTGACGTTGCTGTTGTTGCTATTGCTGTCACTGCTATTATTGTTGTTGTTACTGTTATTGTTGTTGTTGCCGTTCTTGATATTATTGGTGTTGTTGCTGTAACTACTGCTGCTGGTGTTGCTGTTGTTGATATTGCTGCTGTTGATGATGTTTCTGCTGTTATTATTGGCGCTGGATTGGCAGAATCGTCAGAGCGGTATTTGTTCCGACCCATTAGGTTATGTGTTCAAATACCGGCAAGGTCATCTTTACTTTTCATCCTTTCAGGGTCGATAAACAAAGTACCAGTCAGGTCTTGGGGTCAATGTAATCAACTTACCCCTCATCCTCACCAAATTTCTGGCCTTGTGCCTATGTTAGAAACAATTATTGTTGTTGTTGCTACTATTGTTGTTGCTACAGTTGTTGTTTTTATTTAGCCCCCGGTCAGCCCTGATTGAGCAGACCTATAATCAAAGGTGTTCCAGCCAAGACCAACCTGTCTTTTTAGGTGTATCGATGACTGCATTATGCAGTGTGTCCTTCTCATTTTCAAGACCATAGAGTGTGATTTAAGGGGGTTTCGGCTGCTATTTCTAGCAGGTCGAGCGACCATCTCAAGGCTTCCTCATTGATGTTGACGTTCCTGTTGTTGTTGCAGCTGTTGTTGTTGCTGCTGTTGATGTTGATGATGTTTGTTGCTATTGATACCGTTGTTGCTGTTGTCATTGACATTCCTGCTGCTGCTGCTGTTGCTGCTGCTGCTGCTGCTGCTGTTGATATATTTTATCACGAAACATTTAGTGCGTTGAATGTGCAATATATATACACACCGGTGAATTGGCCACAATATCGCCATATTTCTCTGACCATTGTATCTAAATATAGATGGGCAGCGGTCATTTCAGCTGCCCTTTACTGGAGACGGGGAAGTGTGGAAGGGTGGACCATGCTGTCATTTCGATCAACGTCACCATGACTACTATCATAACCATTACCGCCACCACCACCGTCACTACAACCACAACCACCACTACTATTACCAACATCACCGCCACTGCTATCATCCCCCCTCCACATCCAACACCACCACCACCACCACCACTATTATCACCCACCCACACACACTCACAATGCTTGATTTGGCTATTTACACAGCAATAACCACAAGAATAAATCTACTCTTCTACCGCCATCACCAACTCCACCACTCGTACCACCATACCACCACCACCCCTCCGTATTACCACAACTAACACCACCATCACCACCACCACCATAACCACCACCACCACCCTTGCCATTACACCAACTATCACCACCACCACCAGCCTATTCAAAAGTGCCCCCCCACCATCGCTTCCACCACAACTACCGCCATCATTACCCAGAATGCTAATACGACGACGACCACCACCACCACCACCACCACCACCACCTTAAGTTTACCAGTGCCATCAGCACTACCACCACCATCACCATCACCACCTTACGTTTACCAGTGCCATCAGCACTACCACCAGCATCTCCATTACTCACACCGTTATCACCACCACAACCACCACCACATCCTTCACTGTCACCACTATGAGAACCTTTACCCTTAGCGCCACCACCACCACCACTACCATTACTACTACTACTACTACTACTACTACTACTACTACTACTACTACTACTACTACTACTACTACTACTGCTGCTGCCCATATATAATACTTAGCTAGGTATATATATTTGCTGTTACAGTAAGGAGATAGTATGGAAGCAGGAGGCTGTCAAAGGACAAATAGAGGGTGAGTGAATGTCAGAAAGAGACAAAAAAGGAAAGTCAGTGGAAGTGTTGGAGATGTGTTGGAGAAGAGTCATCAAACCCATACAAACATGGAAAAGTGGACATATACAGGATGATGATGATGATGATGATGATGTTACACACACACACACACACACATATATATATGTATATATATATATATATTTCACTACTATGCATTCAACATGGCAATGATTAAACAATAGTACTTTTGTAGCAATCAACTATTACTTTTTAAATATTTATATGAAAATCCTGCCTTTAAGGCATTGAATTTTTTATTTGGCTGGAGTTATTCTTGTCATAAATAACATGCTAATCAATATATATATATGTGTGTGTGAGTATGTGTGTGTTTGTGTGTGTGTGTGTGTGTGTGTATGTTTGTGTGCATGTGTTTGTATGTGTGTATGTATGTCTGTGTGCATGTCAGGCTGCCCTCAGATTCGATGATGATTTAGTATCAGCACATACCATCCATTCAGTGTTAGGCGCCCATGTAGTCGCAAGCAGACCCAGACATCCTCTCGGCCCTCCCATCTCTGACCCAGCAGAAAATCCAGAATGTGACTGCTCAAGGGAGTGATGACTAGAATGGTACTTGTTTTATCGACCCCAAAAGGAGGAAAGGCAAATTTTACGTTGGTGGGATTTGAACTGAGAGTGAAGAGAGCTAGAACAAATATCACAAACCATTCTAGCTAATGTTCTAATGACTTTGCCAATCAGTTTGTGTGTGTGTGTATACACAATTTTTAAACAGGGTGTTTTGCCCAGATAGTCAATGTGAAAATCAATAAATATTGAGAGCCTAGTGGCACACTATTGACTACATTGGCTTTGTATATATAACTGCACACAAAAAATAGTGTTTTAAAAAAAGGAAGCATATATATATATATATATATATATATGTGTATATATGTGTGTATATAT
>JAOPJM010410573.1:0-11310 GCA_027124095.1 Muusoctopus leioderma | reverse complement strand
GCCTCTGCATCTTCATCCAAATAATATTTACGCATACAACGTTATTCTTAGATATATAGAAATTCACGTATGTGTTTGTGCCCGTATGTGAGGTTAAAATGTATTAGGAACGCAGTGTGAACTCGCTCTATAACTTGATTAATCTTTAAGCTAATTGTGCTACATAAATATTTTCATATATCTATAACAGGTCCCATTCCTCTTCCTGTAAGAATAACCATTATTTTCATAGACACCCGTTGTTTCGCTTCATAGAGTTTATACTCACATAACGTCATTGAAATGTATAGTATATACACCCACATATTTCTTTAAAACATTTACAGTACATACACACAAATCTTGTTAATACGAAATATATCGCACAGCTAAAGAATTAATTATTTCTACTTATGAAAATATATTTGCCTTTTAACACAAATTTAAAGAGTAATACGTGATTGGCACCAGTATGATCGCAATTTCTATTACTACCGGTGTCTCGTGTAGTCTGGTGTATTAATGAAACAAGTTTTTTCCGTCCATAGAATTTAATTCCATCCGAATTAAACTCCATGGAATTCTAATATAGTTAGCATCTATTATTTACCGTCATGTATCTCGCAGCATAGTATTGCTGGATTAGATATGACTATTGACATTATGAATAATACTGTAGAGGGATGAGGTTTTCTGAGAGTTAGTTTAATGGTAAAAAGATGATGAAAATAATGATTGTAAAAAAGAAAGGAAGATGATGAAAAATTCCGGAGATTTATCAACAGTCTTTTTATACCCGTTAAGAACAAGGGATTCAAATATTGAAAACACATGCACAATTATTTCATTGAAATATGTTAGAATTTTAGAAAGTTTATATCAACACAAATGTTCGTAAGAAAAATTTATACAAAATATGGAATATTTCAAAACAACGATATAAAATGCTTTGTGTCTTGACATAATATATGTCTGCATTTATGTCAGTCAATTATATATATTATTTGAGGATGTGTCCTTTTCATTATGCGTAGTTTGAAAGTCTCAGAGAGAATGAGAGAGGTAGAGAGAGAGAATGAGAGAGGTAGAGAGAGAGAATGAGAGAGGTAGAGAGAGAGAATGAGAGAGGTAGAGAGAGAGAGAGTGACTGCGAGTGAATGTCTTTTATTGGCAGGCCGACCGACAAGAAGTCGGTTGGTATCGCGACAATCTCTGGTGAAATGGCAAAAGCATGCTCATTTTATAAGTCTGAGGGGACTGGAGATCAACTTTGAAATGCACGGACACGCTAAAAATAGCCATTCCACTGGATGAAAATATAGTCTCAGCTATGTAGGAATAAACGAGGTCCTGTGATTAGTGAGAAGATCCTGTTTGAGCCTAAAATGCCGAAAAAATGCTTTGATCTACAAAAACTGTCAAGAGAGCTCATCAAATTATGGCTGTCATTGATTGGATGGAATCAGTGTAGAGGCGTAGCATGAAGGACAAGTTCTGTACGTAACTCCGAGTAAAGATGTAATGGTGTGTCAACGTTAGTAAGCTGACGCTGTCTTACTACATTAGAAATGAAGTTGCTATGCTAAAACTCCTTCAGTTTCCTCTCCTCACCTAGTTTCTGTTTAAACCTAGAAAGTTGTTCGTAAGAGATTTGGATGCATACAAAATTAATACATAGATTAGAAAACTATCACATCGATCTTTATCTACGGACATACGATGGGTGAGTTACTGTGTAGTTAGGTGCTCGTTTGCAGAGCCAAACATTACTGGAATCCACCTTTCCTTACTTAAGTTGCCATTAAATAGACGCAATAGAATGCCGTAGTTTTGCTCGATCAAGGTTGGCCTGGGGCTAAAAAACAATGGTAACAACGACATCTAAAGAGACTGGTTTTTGTTTTCATTCATCAAGAAATAGAGCGAGGGATTCTGTTCTCTCTTAAGGCATTTTCTTGTGCATTTATTATACTAAAATAATTAGTTTGTTTTTTAACTCCATGTCAGCCCTAATCGAGCTGGATTTATTATCAAAACATTCCAGCCGTCACCATCAATTTTATTTTGAGGCCTAATACCTCTAGGACCATATTATCCAATGACCTTTTTTAAGATGGTGATTGGTTGCTATTTCTAGGAGGTCGATTGACCACATAAAGGCTCCCCCATAAGACAGTTTGTATACTTATTTGTGTGTTTGTGTCGAACAGCAGATATCACGTCTAGGACGGATCCGGCTATCAGCTTTCCGTTCCTAGCCAAGGACTCATCAACTTCTTTAAGTACCACTGGAAGAGGAGGGAGGGGGAAGAGGGAGCCGCTGCTTTCCAGTGTATTTTACGAAAGTTGGGTGAGCGCAGCGAGGGTGACATTGCTAAAAGGAGCAACTTTGTTTATGCGACTATAAACATGAGGCAATAATTGGGGGAAGGCACTTTTGCCTTTGATGCGTCAAAGTAATCTGGAACTTTGTGTGAGGGTTCTCCTCCGAATTAACCAACGTGATTTCCTCCCTCCTGTAGACATTTTATTGTTATCTATTGTTTATGTTGATGTGGCTTCCTTTTTACCCGATGTATGTAATCACCCACAGTTTTTTTGTTTTTTGTATTTCTTTTTTATACTGCCTCCAATCAGTGGATTGGCTGAATCGTTAGCGCGTCGGACAGAATGCATTACAGTATCCTTTCCGGCTCGCTACGCTCTGAGTTCAAACCCCGCCGAAGCCAACTTTGCCTTTGATCCATCTGGGGTCGATAAACAAAGTACCAGTCAAGTACTGGGGTCGATGTAATCCACTTACCCCTCCCCTAAAAATGTCTGGCCTTGTGCCAATATTAGAAAGAATTATTATTATTATTATTATTATTATTATTATTTGCTGGTGCTGACCTGTTCAGATATGTTTTCAGATCGCTCTTCGAGGCTCTGGATTCTAACAGGTTTAAACTACATAGAAGATTACTTTGTTGGATTTATTTTTCACGCAGGGTCCAAACGAAAATATACGGTTTGTTTTTAGACAAACTACATTTTTTTCGTATTTGTCTACATACATATACAAAATGGCTACAAGAAATAGCAGCAACGTCCCCCTCCAAAAGACGAAATTGAAATGAAGACTTCCACACACAAAACAAACAAACAAAAAATTAACGAGAATATTGTACAGCAAGACACGTTTTAAATGAAAAAAATTGTGATTTTTCTATCGACAATAACACTAGTATGAACAATTCTAGCGTTTTTGTTTACAACAAAAACAACACGCACGCACGCACACACACACGCACACACACACACACACACACACACACACACACACACACACACACACACAAGCTTTGCCTAATGAAAATAACGATATAAATTTGAGTGGAGCACTAGTTTCGTCTTTTCCACACATAATTTCAAACAGACGATCTCTAGACATACAACATTTAGACGAAAAACAAAACGCATGGCAGCATTATGTGGCAAAAACAGATGCTTTTCTACCTGAATCCCTCACACAGGTACCAGAGAGAAAAAGGTAACCTACCTGTGAATTGCTAAAGCAACGGAAGCCTTCCTTGTTCCATTCAAAGAACAATTAGAGGTAGCTCTTCCTGGTGCGTGGAGTGAATTCCCTTACATAAGGTGTAGGAGAGCATATCGCACTTTATGTTATTTTTAAAACTGAGGACGGGACAAAGAGACAAGCTCAGTTAGTGCGTCACACACCTACCCATAAATTAATCCCACAGTATTTGGGACGAAATAACACAGCAAAAGACATCAGTTATGGCATTGACCTCTGGTTCGTCGTCACCTTCGTAGCACAATATGGACAGGTGGTTAGTGCTGACGTGACTTTTGGCGATATATGGCCTGGTGAGGTCTCTGTAGGCATACAAGTTCTCATGACCCCACAAGATCGAAAAATGGTCCCGGAGCTGTGCCCTGTAGTGGGTGCTGAGAGAAAAGCGTTACGACTGGTCGTTCAGGGCAGAAAGCTCTGCTGCTACATATGTGGCAGTAAAGATCATTTAATGATTTTCTGCCCAGAAGAGCTGGAAAATCTAAAAGAAAAAAACAGCAACAACAACACCAGTCTGCAGAGGCTACAGTGCCTAGAGCATCACCGGACACGGCTCCGGAAGTGTCAAAGAAGATCACCTCAATCTCAGATCGAAGAGCCAACTTGGAGACCAAGGGACCCCTTCCCCGGCCATAACAAGCAGCGTCACCCCATCATTTTGTGATAATGAAGATGAGATGCAAAGTATGCAGGGATGGCAGACTGCTGGAGACGGTGGGATGAGCAAGAAAAGAAAAAAGAACCCGAAGAAAAAGAACATATCCCAAGATAAGGTAAGCAACATGAAGTAAATTGAAGTTCACAGTTCTTCGCAAAATATACGAAGAACTGATAGAACTACTAAACGAATTGAAGGAAGAGAAAGGGTGTAGCAATGTGTTAACTGAAGAGGAGTTGGGCACCGGTTTTTGTGGAGTACCTGGATGATAGACTGCTTGTAAACAACACACGATCAATCTATGAACTACTACTGTGCAATTTCATCCCGGATATAGCAATTTCAACAAGTCGCAGTAGACCGGTGTCGTGTGACGTTCTGGTCAAACCTGGTCAGTGGATTCTCACCCACGTGTGGGTGGGTTAACTTAAATACTTTTCATTTTTTTTTGTAATTAAATATCTTGTTTAAATTTTTGTGTGAGACAGCACCAACAACAATTTCATGTTGGTGCTGTTTCCCCTTATGTTTGTCCTGACGCTGTCACGCGACCTGCTAAGAATTAGCAGCCAAATATCTTTCAAATTTCACCCTACCATCTATATTTGTCAATATCTCATTGTGAAAAAGTATCAATGAGTTGGAGGAGTTAGCTCTGCACTGGTATACACAAGAAAGTAGTGCATCCACATATACTTTAAAAGTCTGGGGGAACAAACCAACGAGGCTGCTCGAGCCAAGAGGGAGGTGATCCAAAGTAAGAGTCTCTATGCATTCGCTAGACCTGCTATAACTAGCAGCCAAATCGCCCTCAAGTCACAGCCTACTGTCTTAATAATAAAAAAGGACACCTCGGGAAACATAGTCCTAGATAATCTATGCTTGAAACAAAGACGGGATGGGCACTGCTGGAACGTCTAGATCATAGTTCTGTTCGGTTATGGCTGACCTGGTACTACACACCATAAGACATTGGTTAAATTTCTTAACAATATGCTAACGGAAAATATTTCAGAGTAGCGTTCTGCATACTAAATACAAATACGGTAGGGTCTCACATATGTAATATATTAAGTTAAAACACTTCGAACAACTGAGATTATTTATGCAATTAGTAGAAAAAAACTCCGTCTATGGGTGTTTAAAATCTGAAAACAACAACCAACGGAGATAACTCTAATAACATCGGTCAATCGAAATTTATGAAAAATAAAGACGATGCAGATGAGAGTGGATCTTTTCTTTAAAACCAAGTGGTGAAAACAGCGGACATGTTTTGATCTTATTAGATTTCCTCAGTGAAGCATATTCAACTTAAAAATGATCAGATTATATAGAAATAGAGTGAATGTAGTGACATCAACAATATTTTTTAGATTAAAAACACCCTTAGAGGGAATTTTTGTGAAAGTAACTGAATAGGGGCGGATCTTTCAAATTCTAAACTGCTGCAATATAGTGAAAAGTAAAACACTGAAATTCGACAGTGCTAGTGGTGGCCTCCGTCGGAAAAATCAGTTTAATTAAGATTTACAAAATTTGACATCTCCGATGAAAGTTCCCGCTCCAACTGTCATAATTCTCTTGTCCTTACATCGCTCGAACTTATTCTGTTGTGTGAAACTGGTGAGATATAGAGAAGCCTGATATCAGTGTATAATGGGGATCTGACGGTACCTCCCAATTAGCTGTTTCTTCCCATCTCTCGCTCTCTCAGTGTCTCTCACTCTCCCTTTCTCTATCTACACACATATATATATAAACAAGGCAAAAAACGGGAACAATTACAAAACGCTTAGTAGGACGACAAGAAAACAAACCGAAACGAAAAATCAGCAAATTATTGCAATGAGACAAAACGAAACGAAACGAAAAATCGAGCAATATATATATATACCACTGTGTGTGTATCTCTCTCTCTCTCTCTCTCTCTCTCTCTCTCTCTCTCTCTCTCATTCTTCATCTTTCCCATTCCTTCACTCACTCTCCCTCTCTTTTCTTCTCTCTCCCTCCCCAAGGTCATAGGTCATTCACTCTCGTTGCATACATACCACCATTTGATAGTACAAAGCATTCAGGGGAAAAAAAACTCCCTTTTCATATTACTTTCAAATTACAAAGCGTTTCTTTTCTTCTCGTAGGTCATAGTTCAGAATAATTCTCTAACACTGCTATTGGCAAACCCTCATACATATGCATATACATATACATACACAAACACAAACATACACACATACACACATGCAAACACAAACATACACACATACAAACACAAACATACACACATACATACATTACACATACAACGAAGGGAAAGATATGTTAAAGATTTGCCTTGAATGCACTCAACTGACCTGGAAATCAACTGATGTGAGTCTTAGTAGAGGTTGTGGTGTATGTTGCGGTGTGGTGCTATGTTGCTGTGTGGTGTTGTGTTGTGGTGATGATAAGTGTTGAGGTAGTAGTGTGCGGTGGTAGTGTTGGTAGAGGTGGTGATGGTGATGTTTGTTGTTGTTGTTGTGTAGGCCCAGGTCAGCTCCAATCGAGCGGTCTAATATGGTACACAGGCGCGACCCACAGATCCACCTTTCCAGTTATACCATGTCTCTGCTAAGGTGAGGACCATACTGCACCATCCGACATACAGTGATGAATCGTACGGGGTGCAATGCGACAGTCTGGACTTACTGCACTCTCTCCATTTTCCAGTCAATTTCTGTACGCCCGTAGATTCTGGTGGTGGCCACAGCGGAGGCGGACTAGCTGGACTCGGTCAGAGCGTAATAGTTGCTGTGAACAGCAGAGTGTTTTGGACAAGTGATGCTATTGATATTACACCTATTTCTGTGTGTATGTTGTTTTAATGTTTTGTGGGGGGAGGGGCTCAGTGGAAGAGACAGTGTTTTTAGGATGTTGTTATAGTAATAGTGTTCTGGAGTGTTGTATATGTGTCTGGGTATTTGGCTGTGGTTTTTCATGTAGTGGCAGAGAGTGTTGGGGTTAGAGCTTACTGCGGTAACAAACAGTGCCCCTTGCACGTCCAGATGGTCTTTCCCTTTTAGTATTTTTGTTTCGTTGTGTATGTGGTCTGTGGCTCTGGTCTGTGTACAACCTATTATGATGCGTTTGTCTTTTATGTGCATGGTATGTTTATGTTGTTGAGTGTGATGATTGATTGTATTTGATGCTCTCTGTTGGTGCTGCTGGTAAGAATGGAGACAGTGGATTTAGTAGGTGGTATTTTAAGTCTCTTGTTGTGGAGCTAGTTTTCTAGGTGATTTAAATAGGGTTGGAATAGTTTCGCAGTAATGTCTGAAGGATGGTGGGAAGATGTGAGTATGATGTTATCTGCTTATGAGGATGTATGGGAAGGTCGTATAGCTATAGGTTGAATGGAGTGGATGAGAGAACGGATCCCTGTGGTACACCATTCGGGAATCTGCAGGTTCTGGAAGTGTTGTTCTTGTACATTACATATGCTTGGTGACCTGAGAGGTAGTTTGCTAGACAGCGTTTTGTGATGTTTCTTAAGGTGGTGTAGGGTCTTTTTTGTATAAGTGGATAGCGGGGAATAGTGTTGAAAATTTTGCTGATGTTGATGGTAGTTAGAAGGGTATATGTAGGAGGTTCTTTCGTTGTTGAAGTCATCATATATTTTCCTGTTAGGTTTGTTAGTGGTGTAGTGGGCTGGATCTATGTTGTCATTTGGCGAGGGGATATATAGGTTAGTGAGTCAATGATTAGCCCTTCTAGAATGTTTGAGGGTGTGCATAGGAGGCTGGTGAGTTTGTATGATGTTACTTCACTTGGGTCTTTGTTTGACTTTAGAACTGCTATAATGTTGCCCAGTTTCCAGATTCTGGGAATTTGATAAGAGTTAGTACGAGTAGTAGATGTTGGTGAATCCAGTGATTCCTTCAGGCACCAGGTATTTTCGTTGTATGTTTGTGATTTTATCTGTTTATGAGATTTTTTTTTGATTTTTTTTTTTGAAATTTCCCTATTGCGTGTTGGGTGTCTAGGGAAAGGAAGGAGTCAAAATCATGGTATAGGTGGAAATTGCGGATTTTTCGTTTTTCGAGAAATGTCTGATAAGGTGTTTGCTTGGTGTCGCAATGTGGGTATATTATTTGAGGTTGTTATTGTAACATGTGGTGTGACCGTTGTTGTTGTTCTTGTTGTTGTTGTTGCTGATGATGCTAATTACTCTATATAGTGCTTTACTGTTTGTTTTGTGAATTATGTTGTATACAAATGCTTGCCATTTTTCTGTTATTCTATTGTTGTAGTGGTGTTGATGGTTTGTTCGAGTGATGGGTGTTGTGCTGGTGTTTTATTGCAATGGTGGTGATGGTGTGAGGTGATGATGATAATGGGCTGTGGTGGTCATCATAGTATTAGTTGTCGCAGTGGTGGTGGTGGTGGTGGTGGTGGTAATAGTGGTGGCAGTCAAGGAAGATTTAATGATAATGGGGATAATGACAGCGACAGAGATAGTAGTAGTAGTAGTAGTAGTAGTAGTAGTGGTAGTAGTAGTAGTAGTAGTAGTAGTAGTAGTAGTAGTAGTAGTATTGGTGCTGTTATTGTTGTTGTTGTTTATCCCTAGGTCAACCCTGATCGAGCAAACCTATGATCAAAGGCATTTCAGCTGTGACCATCACGTCTTTTTAAAGGTATGTAGGACCACATTATCTAATGTGCTCTTTATTTATTTAAAACAGTAGGGTGGTGGTGGTGGTCGTCGTGGTCGTGGTCGTGGTCGTGGTCGTGGTCGTCGTCATCGTCGTCATCGTCGTCATCGTCGTCGTGGTCGTCGTGGTCGTTTATCGTTTAGCGATTATCGTTTCCAATATGTTGCCAGTAAGCTGTTCCCAGATATTCGTGGCACTGATTGGGTATTTTCCCCACAGGTTGTCCTAATAACGGTCAACCCAAGCAGCAGTAACATTTCGACTGTATTTCTGTAGACAGGTGATTGTAGACCATGAATAATAGACTGATGACCGAAGACAGGTGATAGCAGATTGCTGATAATCAACGTTTACTACTGCAGCAGCAGCAGCAGCAGAGACACCACCAACAACAACAACAACAACAACAACAACAACAACAACAACAACAACAGGAAGCCTCTACGCAGTCGCTCGAACTGCTAGAAATAACAACCAAGTCTACTTCAAATCACACTCTACTGTTTAAAAAAAGAGAGAGAAATACACTGGATAATGTTGTTCTAGATACATTATGCCTGATTTAAAAAAAGACGGGTGGGTCGCGGCTGTAATGCTTTTAATCATGGGTCTATTCGATCAAGGCTGACCTAGGACTAAACAACTACAGTAACTGGTTCTCTCAGTTACTATATCGTTATTCCACGTATAATAGTTATCTCTAGGTCGAAAGACCTCTCCCATAGCATTAGATCCATTTTATAAATACTTTTTACAAAGTCATTCTCAGATCTGGTAAGTACGAGTAAAACTAGGCTTCGCTGAGGAGGTTTAATAAGGCGAAACATCTCCGGAGTTGTCACATGCTCACTTCCCACTGCATACCCCCGTTCAAGTTTTAATCAATTTGGATTGTGAAGTTGTCTCCCTTGCCTTTCTTGACAATAATAGCCCACACTTAACTTATACGACTTTGTTGTAGGATTATTTTCTCTAGACTGAAAGACTTCTTCCATAGCATTAGATCAATTTTTAAATATTTTTACAAAAAGAAATAGCAGAACTGTCCGCATATAGACTATTATACCGAATTTTAATTGATGACTACAGGATTAGTCGCTGTAACAATATCTTAACATTCTAACGAGGATTTCGAAGGATTAATATAGATTTAGTGTAAATCTGATGGGATTTCACTAATCCGTATATGGAGGCCATGCGATTTCCATACAATTTTATTGCTTCATAAAAGTATCTGATTTAAAGCTAGGACCCAGTGCTATGGTTTAGTTTAGATATTTTATAGCGGCGGTGTGAGTGAAATATTTTAGTGTAGAAAACCCTACTTTAGAGACAAGAAGCAGATAGTGGGTAGTATAGTTAGATCCAGGGTCCAACACTATAGATGAGGCATTTTATTATAACGAGACTCAAGTAAACACAGGAGTTGTTCGCCATAATAATAATTGTTTCTACCATAGGCACAAAGCCCAACAACTCCAGTACTTGACTGGTACTTTATTTTATCGACTCCCGGAAGGATGAAAGGCAAAGTTGACCTCGGCGGGATTTGAACTCAGTGTGCAATGAACCAGAACAAATACTGCAAGGCATTCTGCCCGCTAACGACTCTGCCAATATACACCTTTGATAATTGAAAAAAATGAATGAACACTGATCATATTTAATTTCGCTGCTGTAAGTGGCGCAGAAAACAAAAAAACTCTCAAGGTTTATGTTCACGTAGAGCCGAGTTACCTCCCTTTAATCATGTCTGCCAGCTCCAGGTAAATGAATCTGAGTTATTTCCCTTATACTTCTAGTCTGGTCTGAAATGATAAAATGTATAATTCTTTCTCTTTCGTACAAAATTAATAAATCTTTATTTAGCTTGTACTTATAATATAAGTCCATTTTTGACTAAGTATAAAAATATTTTTGGATAGGCTACGCTGAAAGTATTGCATACAGAAAAAAGTGATATGAAAATATGTAATAAACAAAGAAAAAATATGAAATATAGTAAATATCCAAGATGTGTCTCACTCTCTTAAGTTTGAATTACAGTGAATTAAGTATCCTGCAAAGTAGTATGTAGGTATTCAGTAATCAATACAGACAATGGATAAAGAAAATGTACAGTGAAATATCTGGCATGTAGAGAATGAGAATCTTAGGTGCACCAGATGCACTGGAGTAGCTAACAGCATTTAGCAGACCATACACTTCTCAGATGACTTAAAAATAGTGTTAGATAAGTTCTATCTCTCTGAAGATGGGGAACTAAGGTTTGAAGAGACTGGAAGAATTTTAGACATCTGCTGTTTACAACAAACAGTTTTTCTTTATATATATATATATATAGGCGCAGATGGCTGTGTGGTTAAGGAGTTCGCTTCGCAACCGCATGGTCTCGGGTTCAG
>JAOPJM010410163.1:0-11313 GCA_027124095.1 Muusoctopus leioderma | reverse complement strand
GAATTAATATTGATTTCTAACAGACACAAGGCATCATGTTTGATGCTCTACCGATTTTGCTAATATTCACTCTTTAACTCTTAACATCCTGTTGGAAATTCTCTAAACTGCACAATGATTGAACAGAAAATGTCTAAAAACAGGGTTTTTGCAGCTTATTTATTATGAAATTTACAGGTAAGAAACACACAGGTGCTTAAGGTGTTTTCACACAAAAATATTCCACTTTAACCGTATATATATAGTTCAATGATTCATGTCAATTTGATGATGTGGTACTGTGTGGAACTGTGTCATATAGGATGTTAAGAGTTAAACAGCTGAAATATTTTGCTAAAAAAAATATGACTGATAGTTTTTTAAATTAATTTAAGGAAGCTTCACTTACAGTTTTGAGCATTCTAGCCATTACTATCCCATCTTTTATTTAGAAATAGTATATCTAGGACTACATTATCAAATGTGTCCTTTAATGTGTCTTTTTTTAAAGATGGTTGTGTGTGAATTGAAAAAGACTTGGCTGTTTTTTATATTTGTTATGACACCTTGTTGCATATAAACAGATAGTAGAAGCTGTTAAATAAATGTATTTCCAAAGTTCAAAAGAATTATATATATTTCCAAATTTGATAGTTATTTTTTTCCATACATTATTACAATCTATATTTAAAATTTAGACATGAAAATTTCTTGAACTTAGCAATAATTATCGTTGATTCATTAATGTCAAATTTAAATTTAAGTATCTTAAATTAAATAAGTAAGCTCTTTTTAAAAAAAGTTGCTATAATGGACATTATGAACCTGCAAGTGTATTCCATCCTTTTAAGATGTTTGTTACAAGCTGGCCCACTTAAAGTTTGAGCCAGCATTTTCAAAATGTGTTTTGAGTATTTCAACTATTTTCAAGTTGAGTAAAAATCAGAAATAACCAAATTTTAACATGCATAACAAATTATTTCAACTATTTCCAACTTGAATAAAACTCAGAAATAAGCACATTTTAAGAATTGCAACACATGTTTGTTTCTTGAATACATTTGGTAAAAGCTTTGATCTAAAAAATATATATTGAAGCCAATATTGTTGTGTTTTGGAAGAGTCATCTTTGCCAATAATTAAATGCATGCACTGATTATTGTTATTCACTATTTTTTTCCTTTCATTATCTGGTTTTAAGTACCAAAGTTTTTTGTCTCACCCTTGTGATCTGTTCATTGATCTCTGTGCTGGATCTGTTGAATATATTTTTTTAACAGATGGTCAATTCTTATATGCTGGTTTTATTTATTTATATATTTATTTATTCATTTCTATTTTCTATTTGTATTGCTATTATCTTTTTGAAATAGTAATTGAAATTTCTGTAAATCAAAGACAATTCATTGAGGTAAATACATATCTGTACTGTAAAAGTACAAGATTTTATCCATAGCTCCAAAAATGTGTAAATATACACGTTGACAAACGTAAACATATCTTTTCAATGCATTTCTCTGCGTACAGAAAAAGAGTGAATGATCTGACCCAACATTTATCTGCTATTCTTGTCACATGTGCAGTATCTGAGATTTTAGATTTATGCTGTTCCTCTAGTTTCCCATACCATTAATAAATACCACAGTCTACCACATTTCTGTAGCCACAACACCAGTTATTACACTCAGATAATACTGTATATCATATTAGTATTACACTACTAAATGATTAAATTTGCATATTTACCAATTTAAAAACTACTAACATTCTCATTGTTATTTTTGTTATTACCAATGCAAAAATATTTCATATCAAACTCACAACTAATTCTATTAAGGTTATTAAAGATGGCAAAGAAGAGGTATAGATGAGGGAAAAGTGCAAGGATTTAAAGAGAATAAATGAATAGAAAATAAAATAAAACATTTTAAATGAGAATAAAAATATATATAAAATGATATATAAAGTAAAAATAGAAAGAGAAAGAAAGGGAGAGGCAAAACTGAAAGTATGGTGAGGGATAGAGAGAGGAGGGAAATGAATATTAGATTGATAAGAAGTTAGGATGGTCCTGGAGTGAAGGGAAAGGAATTAAAAGGCTTAAGGTATTGTTAGTATCGTTGATGTCGGAGAAGTAGGCAGCAACAAGGGGTGATATAATTTTGTCTAGGTAAAGGGAAAGAAGCTCAGTTGGTCCCAACAGGTAGTCTTGGGTATTTTAGGATGGAAGTAGGTAGAAGCTTGGAGTGTTCTTATAATGAGATTAGTAATAATGGCAGAAGAATGTAGATTGAAGGAATGGGCTCATGAGGAGTAGTCCTATTTTTTGGTTGTGGAATATGTAAAGTGATTTGGTACTTTGCTATAGAATCATCGATCACTAAGCTTCTTTGGTGTTGGGATCCATGCCTTAAACCACTACAGTACTTCCTTTATTAGTTGGTTTGACAGCGATGTTCTTTGTACTACAGAGTCTTCTGGGTGCAGAGAGCTTAGATTGGGAGATGGGATGTTTCCTTTTTCTTTTTAATTGAAAATGTTGAGTTTGTGACAGCATTTATTCACAAACAGGTCAACAGTTAGAGAAACCTAAAGTTAGGAGACTAGTTAGATTACCTCTGTATAAGTTCAGTGAATTGTCTTTTGTGGTGGGCTCAGTTTTTTGTTGTGGAAGAAAGCTGTAACTTGGATCCAACAGAGGACATGTTCAGTATTATTAGATTGTAACTCAAACTCATTCAACCTGTTCATGAGTGGTACAAAGTTAGATCCCCTGACATTAGAAAGTGGTATGTCTTCAAGAATAGTGATAAAATAGTATGTGATATGTGATGTGACAGTGGGCATAGACATCTTGTTTTCAGTATACTTCCATTGCTTTGCTGTCTTTTGTTGTTTTTGTAGTAGTTTTGTGTTGGTGACATTCTTGGTGGTATATTGGTATTTGTGTATGGCAACAGAGAGAATATTTTTTCATCTCTGATGATGTGAGAATATATCTAATTTTGACAATTGCTATTTGTCTGCGGGGATTTGGGTTTCTATATGACTAAGATGTTTGTTTAATTTGCTTCTTATGTTTACCAGCATATCCATTTTTCTCAGCTTAGAGTTTTCTGAAATGGAGCTTCTGTATGGCTGAGTTGATCCAGTTGGTGTATTTTTTGGATAACTACTTCATTTACTCCTACTTCCAACTTGTTGTCTTTGCTTATGAAAATTTCAATTGAACAATCTGGCATCACCATGAAGATAATGGTAATAAAAATAGAAGATAAATGAACATATGAATAAATAAATAAAACCAGAATATTAAGAACTGACTGTTTTAAAATTGAACAGATGGGCCTGAGATCAATGATCAGGTCACAAGAGTGCAATGAAAGATTTTGATATTTATAACTAGATGACATTTTTATTTAGATTACTCACTTATATCAGGGAATCTAGGTTGTTTCCATTGATATTTCTTCATCACTTCTCCCACTCTAGCATTCTGAAGATGTTTTCCTGGAATGTTGTGGAAAGTTTGGGTGATATAGTGTCTCCTTGTCGTACCCCTTTCCTTATCTGGTTATTATCATTCTCTCTGTGTAGTCTAGCCATATTCACACTACTCATGTAGATATCGTTCTTCAGGTGGATGTAGATTTCTTTGATGCCTTGGTCTTATGAGTTCATTACAGTTTGCGACTCTACCAACTTGAAGGGTTTTTCAGACTTGATTGTTATGCACATTAGCAGATTGTACTCCTGGGTTTTTTTAATCAGTTGTTTGAGCTGTGTATGTGGTCGCTAGAAAACTACATATACCTAGACAAGGATTAAGTGTGAAAGAAAAGACCGAGAAAAACAAATAAAGTGGAGACTAATATTAGGCTGGGCCTCTTTCATCAAACACAGCAGCATTATGAAATCAAACTTCCCAGTCTGCCTGAAAAGAAAAGTCATAAACCAATACATAACATCAGCAGTCATTTACGGATCAGAAACATGGACCCTAACAGCATAGGTAGAGAGGAAACCTGCAGCGTGTCAACACAAAATGGAAAGATCAATGCTCAGCATAACATATAAAGACAGAAAGACAAAGAAATGGGTAAAAGAATGGATGTAGATGATATTCTTACTACTGTAAAAAAAAGAGAAAATGGTCATGGGCCAGGACACATCAGCAGAAGGACAGACAACCATTGGACAAACATCATCACAGAATGGTGACCAATGACGAGGAAAAGAAAATGAGGGAGACTATGAAAGAGATGGCACAAATACTGGATCACTGTCAGCTGGCAACATTAAGCAGGAGACTGTAAAAACTGGCAATGGCATGTTGATCAACAATGGCTGACAATAATAAATCATTCATGGAATGTAATATCTTTCTGGAACACTTTCATACTTTCATAATTCAAAGTATTTCACCCTACTACATACGTTTTCAATTTATACAATAGTTTATGGTTAATGTTTTAATGTTTACTCAATCACCAATGCTTATACTACAGCTAGAACCTCCAAAATGTTTGAGGGTGCTGATCATAAGACTGAAAATGACAAGACTGAACGCGATAACACCGAATTTCAATGTTTGAAGCCATGATGTTCATCAGTAGTTTTAGATTTTGTTCTATTGGTTACAAATGATTACTCTAAATGGAATTAATGATATAAAAAAAATATTTCTCTCTTTTCTTTATGTATCTTCACCTCAATTTTAGAAATTAAAAAAAAAAAAAATTTCTTCAAATTTATGAAGCAATTTTCATTTGATCTGCTAACAAATATTTTAAATATTCATTATTAATTTATGTTTTATTCTGGTTTGTTTGAAACTTTGTAAATTGTTAAGTATAATATAGATGGTATAAAATAAAGTTGTTCAAGTATTTAAGCTGTATGCTTTCAGATGGTATGTGGAGAGGAACTAAATTAATTAACTTGAAGAATATTGCTGATGGTGCCATCGAGCTTTGCAAGAAAAAGTATGTTTCATTATGATCTATTGTATATATGTGTGTGTGTGTGTGTGTGCATGCATCAATTTATCAATCAATCAAAGGGTTGAAATCAACTTACCACAATTGTGGCACTGTACCACAATTTTGTTAATTTAATTGACCCTTTTACATGACTGCTGCTTATCAACTCTAGTGGGATTTCACAGAGCATATCACCGGATGTTCTGCAATAATAACAAGGATTTCTCACTGACACAGTTCTTCTTCAATTAGTGAATTAATATAAAATAGCTGCTGTAGGAATACAAAAATATTCAGTAGAGAATAAATATAAGAAATTGATTTATTACTAAAAACAAAACTAAAACCAAGATTACAAATTTTGGAGCTGTACCTGTTTGGAAAGTAATTTGATCTGAGACTGTGTTTAAACTGAAACAGTTACACTGTGGAAGAATCGTGGTAGCCATTTAAAACACATATATACCATTATATTCACTTTTGTTTTATTTTGTAATAGTATTATATACTATAAAGTGTTGAAAAATCTCATTGTGTGTATGATCTTGTCACTCATACTCTATTCCACTGCATGACGCTATTACAAAATAAAACAAAAGAGAATATAATGGTATATATGTTTTAAATAGCTATCATGACTCCACCACGATGTAATTGTAAGATGAAAAAATAATATGGCAAGGCAATGACAAGAGCTACTACACAGCCAATACTCAATAAGACTAAATAGAGCAGAAGTAGACCAAGGAATATCTCAGTACTGGCTGAGAAGCCTAGGACTCAAAACTGATCCAGAAGAGTTGCTGGACAGGATCAACATTTTTCTCTTGGAAACTACTGAAATAAATCTGTTCTTGTATGACCAGAAGGACAGTTTCACACTGGGAGATTTAATAAGGTGTGAGCACAAAGTTAAGCTAAGTGTGGAGATGATGCTGAAGTTGTTGTTGTTGTTGTTTACCCCCATGTCAGCATGTTCTCTACACTCTGATATAATTTTGTTTGCTCTATTCAATATGAAATACTTATTTGAAACATTACCATTTTAATATGATTTATTATTTTACAGTGGCTACAATATCGATCATTGTATTGTTGTGCGTCACCTCAGCCCTAGTCCAAATGAACAGCGTAATGAAAAAAATTGCTCACACGTTCCTGCAAAACGCCCGTGTCACGATCTTAAAGTAAGTTTATTTTGGATTGCTATTTTTTAATTACAACTGCTTAGTCAACACTTCCTCAAGAAATTACAAATATAGATGAGTTTGTGGCCTCTTGTTTAAATTTACTGTAGATAATGTTTGCCTTCTTTTGATATATCATTTTGAAAAATAAAATGAGTCTGGCATCAATGAACAGGATTTCTCTGTAGCTAGTACAAATTAATAGTAGGAGTTATGAAAGCCCATAAACATCGATGAAATGGTCTTTGTTGATATAAGGAAGATAGTGGCTTGGAACTTAATGCTTATAAATATCAGAAACAGTGTATACACAAAAATACTATAGAATCTCTACTAGACTGAAAAAGAGAGCATTGGACTAGCTAAAGGCATCGACAGCCATGGAATAATAATCATGGCCTGTTCAGCTGGCTTACTAATAGTGCTTAAGTTCTGATAATGGGTGTTATAGTTAGTGTGAGAGGTGAAGCTGGTGATAGAATAATGGGAAAGATCTGATGGGGATAGATGGGTAAATAAAAGTTAAAGGGAATTTTACCTCTATTAACAATCATACATTTTTCTATCAATGTCAATGTAGACTATATGATATATGTGTAAGAAGTGTAAGAATCTATAGCAACAAAAACAGACAAACAGCCAACACATATCCAGAGTTGTCACTGTATTGCCAACGATCAGACTCAATACCTTCTGCTTTCTATTTTTTAATTGATTTAAATTCTGGGGTTATCTCCCCTACCTTTCTTGACCAGAATTAATCATTTAGCTTAAAGATTGGTTCTCCTTACTACAGGTGTTCATCATTTTTACGTTCACTTTTCCATGCTGGTATGGGTTGGATGAGATTTAACATTTTTATTTTTATTTTTGAGCACTATTCTACAGTCAGATGCCCTTGCTGTCACTAACCCTTACATATTTTTTAAGTAAGGTAGTTTTTCTACTGATCTTCATCTGTTGAACTGCTAAGCTGCAGGACATATTATTTATGCAGGGTGTAAATAACGTGCACCAGTAGCCTAAGCAATGTCAACAATGGAGACTTTGTGGAGACACACACATGCGCACACACACACACACACACACACACACACACACACACAAATATATATATGATGGGCTTCTACTCAGTTTCTGTCTACCAATTTCACTTACAAGGCATTGGTCAGCCCAAGGGGCCATGCAGTGAGATCGAACCTGAAACTACGTGGTTATGAAGTGAACTTCTTAACCACACAGCCAATTTTAATTAGTTATAATTTCTTTGCTCACTATAGACAATAGATAGAGAAGAATATAAACTTACAAGCAAGGTTGAATACAAAAGAGCTGAGTAAGCTATGCTTGAGGGATGATGTCACTCATATGAACATGTAATAATGTGGTATAAACATGTATGTTGGGTAAAAAAAAGTGATGCCTGTTTGGAGTGAAAAGAAAGAGATCAAGGAACATTTGGAACAAAATAGATCATATTTAACAACATTGGGTCTCAAAGATAAAATGATACAGAATTGTCTGCATAAAAGGATGCTGTACTGTGGAACGTACCCAACCAATACCAGTGCCACATTAAAATGAAAAGAGTGATACAACACACTTATAATTAAAAGTAACAGACTTAAATTGTAGATGAAAGTGAGTGATGGGGAAATGGGTAGAGAGCTGGGATTTGTATTGCAGTCAATGCTGTGGAGTTAAGATGGATGAAGATATTGATAACTGAAAAACCTATTAATCAAATGCCATCCATTATCTTCCCAATTTCAGGCTGACCACATCAGTCAAAGTTATACATTTTATCAACTGCACACACATAACTAATATGCTTAAAGCAGGCATCCTTTAGACATCATCAAAAGAATAGGCAGATTTAATCAATAGGTTAAGATGGAGGCAAGGATCTTCACAGGTATTAACATTGTGAATGTTTTTTTTGTTTATTGCTTAGTCAGGAGGGAAGGGCAGTGCCCATCACCCTTTTTCTGGGCTTCTGAGACTGGTGGGATGTCAGGAGATAGGAAGGTATTCTTAGACCGAAGACCTGGCCTGAATACTTGCAACAGAGTGGACTTTGTTAAAGGCATCCAAGGGCCAGGTGGGGTGTTAAACTGGGCAATTAGGCCACGGCGGGATTTGAACTCTGAATGAAAAAAACTGGAACAAATACTGCAAGACATCCCTAACGATTCTGCCAGTCCTCCACCTTAGACTGATACTTTATTTATCTACTCTGAAAGGATGAAAAGCAAAGTTGCCCTCGGTGGTATTTGAACTCAGAGCACAGTGAGCCGAAGCGAATACTGCAAGGCATCCTACCCGTCGCTGTAATGACTCTGGAAATTTGCTGTGGGTGGATGAAGAATAAGAACTAGAATGCCAAACAAAATAAAGTGTGTTAGAAAATTAAGGCTGAAAAGTTTTGAATCTCTGTAGAGTCCTTGCTATTGTTAATAAAATGTCTTTCATTATATAATATTTGACAATTTTTCTTTTTATATTTGTTTTTGTCTTCAATATTTCTCTAAAAAAAATATTAATTTGAAGCATTTCAATTTTGCTATCATTCTTTTTTTTTTAACAGATTAATTGGGATAGTAATCGAGACAAATGGTGGCATGACTTATTGTCTGACAAAAATGATGAAGCATCAAAGAAATGCCCTCCAGTCTGGTGTGATGCTGAGGACCCTCTTTTTATGCTATACACAAGGTAGAGAAAACACTTAATGTATACAAATGTTAATTTTTGTTACCTTTTCTCATTTCAAATTCTGATGAATCCTGCTCATCATCATCATCATCATCATCATCGTTTTTACGTTTGTGTTTCTATGCTAGCATGGGTTGGATAGAGATTTCTTGAGGCAGCATTTTACGGTCGGATTCCCTTCCTGTCACCAACCATACTGATTAAGTATGGAAATCCTTCCACTGAACTACTGAAACAGCCGGGCATTTTGTTATTTTGAGACATAAACAAACTCACCAGCTGATCGATAAATGTTCAGCGGTGACAAGCACACACACACACGCACACATATACATATGACAGGCTTCTGACAGTCTCTTTCTACCAATTCCACTCACAAGGCATTGGTCGGCTCAAGGCTATAGTAGAAGAAAACTTGCCCAAGGTGCCACGCAGTGGGACTGAACCTGAAACCACGTGGTTGCAAAGCAAACTTCTCAACCACGCAGCCATGCCTGCGCTGCTTAATTACATTGAGGATTTCTGACAGGAATTTCAAAAAGTGTAGATTAGTTTGAGAAAATAGGAATAATAGGAGCATTAGGCTTAATTATATAAATAGGTTTAAAATTTAAAACATTAGTATTTTCTTTAAAAATGAATAATAGTTTGCATATCAACAATTAGGTTATTTACTTATTAATTCTATCAATCTATTTAATGTTCATTTTGTTCAGTAAAGTTGGTAAAGTTGGTTGGCTGCTTATAAAAGTATATTTTCTAAATTTGTAAAAATATACTAAAAAAAATAATGTATAAATTATCTAATTTTTATATTTTATCTTAAAATTTACAATTGCAGAGAATTAAGAAATAAATAGGATACACACATTATAATTTATGTTTGTGTGTATTTCGGTGTGTTTAAGAATATTATAAAAATATAAATAAAACAAAACGAAAACATACGAATGAGTTATGAACTGAACAATCTGCATTGTAGGCTACCTGTCTAGGAAGCAGTAACTTCCAATAAGAACTGATACAGGGTAGAGGGGGCTCTTTGATCCTCCTGCATGGGACGGTCTCTCATTAGTACTGGTATTATGATAAATTGCACCTAGTCCACATTGTAAGACATACACAACAGCAAGGTTGACCACTTTTCTCTGGTGCTGTGTCTGCTAGATGATGTAGACCGCAGTGAGTGATGTGACGCTGTGAGACCCGTCCAACCCATACCAGCATGTAAAAACAGATGTAAAATGATGATCATCATTTTTATGTCCTATATATATAATATAAATTTATATATATGTATGTATGTATATATATAGTGGTTAGGCTACTGGGCTCATGATCGAAAGATCGTGGGTTCGATTCCCGGTCCGGGACGCACGTTGTGTCCTTGAGCAAGGCACGTTACTTCATGTTGCTCCAGTCCACTCAGCTGAAAATGAGTACCAGCAGTAGCTAGGTGTTAACCCTGCGACAGACTGGCGTCCCGTTCAGGGGGAAGTCTTGCACTCTCAGTTCACTTAGCGCCACTTGAAACCGGGATAAGCTCCGGCCTGATGGGCCACGTAGGCTCAGGTAGAACTTTAATACTTCTTAATGGACTCCCGAACAAAAGAACGTGGTTTGATTCCCGGTCTGGAACGTGCGTTGTGTCCTTGAGCAGGGCACGTTACTTCACGTTGCTCCAGTCCACTCAACTGAAAATGAGTACCAGTAGTAGCTGGGAGGTTAACCCTGCGACAGACTGGCGTCACGTTCAGGAGGTAGTCTTGCACTCTCAGTTCGCTTAGCGCCACATGGAACCGGGATAAGATCCGGTCTGATGGGCCACGTAGGCTCAGGTAGAACTTTAATTTTTACTTTTAACAATGTGTTGGACCAATGAAAGTCGGTACTGTCCAACACTACAAGGAAGATGTTACACAGACTATCTAGCTGCTTCGTATTTTGGATGTTGAGTTAGATACTCGTGTTTGTAGCAGGAGAACCATCTTATATATGTAAGCAGTACTCCAATGTGGGTAGGTCTTACTTAATATTTCTATACGGACAGCAACTGATCAGGGGTGAACTATTCTCTCGTTCTCAGGAGGGAGTCTAATATATAGGATGCAGTTTTGGCAATTAGATATAATTTTTAAAAAAACAAGTTATGGTAAACTATCTTTACTAACAACTAAGAGCCGCACGGATCTGGTGAGAAGGTCAAAACTGTGACATAAAGACATGGTACATCGATAGACCATAGCTACGATGAGTTACGACATTCAAAGCGATGAATAAACCTATACACACTTAACCCAAACGGGTACACCAGGTTTCATTCTTTAGTAAACACAAGCATATACACGCTGACATACATAATACATTCACAGATGAACACATACACACCGATGGGCACTCATATATATATATATATATATATATATATATATATATATACCTTAGCCTTA
>JAOPJM010410058.1:0-11313 GCA_027124095.1 Muusoctopus leioderma | reverse complement strand
ATATATGTGTTTATATGTACACAAACATATATATAAAGACAAACACACTCATACACAAACACACAAACACATATGTATCACTCCCCAAGGAATTTCACAGTGTGCTCCTGTACGGAATAAAAATCTGCTGATGAAAATAGAAGATGGCACTGTGAAAGAGAAAGTACTCAATGTAAAACCTATGTTGAGTTGATATGTTTATTATTAGATTAAATCGACATTTACAGTATGGCCATAATGTTTCGTTCAACTCTTCAGAATCTCGAGTCATTATGAAGCAAAGATGAAATGTGAATGTAAATCTATCAACTTGGTAACTGACTGAAAATCATCGCCGTCACGACAATATATTTCAGACTTGCGGTATTGTCAAACGAAAGAAAATTAGCGTATTATTTGTTGAATATATAGTTTAGAAATGGAAATTTCTTGGGTTAAGTTTTAAATTCCTAATAAGGTTTTTTAACTGTAATGTTTGATTTCCAAGAGGATATAAGATAAAGAAGAAGCGATAAATTTCATACAAACTGTTCTCTTGCCTTCCTGATATTCAAATTCCAACGAGGTATTTTTATTTATTGATGGAGGTGAAAGGAAGAAGAGGTGAAATGCTGTAGAGACATAGCTTAAAGTCTGAGAGGGAGAGCGGGAGAGAGAGAGAGAGAGAGAGAGAGTGAGAGAGAGAGAGAGAGAGGGGAGGAGAGAGAGAGATAAGAAGAATGAATGTAAATAAGGTGTTCAAGTCAAATACCATGACGTTAATTAATCATGAAAAGATTGGAAAGTTAAGTCTATTGTTTTGGCGAAGTTTTTAGATCTCATAAATAAAATTAAGATAAAGTATGTTGTTTATCTGTAATTTGTATAGATCGATAAAGTGATAGCTTTTAAAGATGATGGATGTGTGAGAGAGAGGGTGAAAGTTTAAGCCTGGTTTTTAATTCAATTGTTGAAATATAACATACGAACACAATTTTTAATAATAATAATAATAAAAATTCTTTCTAATATTGGCACAAGGTGAGAAATTTATGGAAGGGGTAAGTCGATTTAAATTGACTCCAGTACTTGACTGGTATTTTCTTTATCTTAGATAGAGAAAAAGCAAAGTTTGAACTCAGAGCTTAGCGAGCCGGTAAGAATACTGTAAGGAATTCTGTCCAACGTGCTAACGATTCATCCAATCAACCAGTCAATTAATACTCAAACTATTTCGTTAAAAAGTATCATGACTTTGTAGGGGATCTAATGTTTATAAAATGGGTTTCTACAGTAAGAGTTCCAGTAGAAACGGGAAATTAAAATGAATTATAGAAGGTTTAGTAATATCTTGCCAAGCAGACGAAATAAGATATTAAGGTACCTAAAATTATTTGTTAAACAAATGTGGAATAGATATAAAGGAAGACTAAAATCTCCTGTATAGAGAGTATTGAATATTTATAGGTAATTTAGGATGATATACTGAAGAAGGAAACAAAGAGGAATATCGAAAAATAAAGGAATAGGCTTACGACGTCAAAGTTTACTTAAGCTAGGGATGGGATACGTTTAAGGAAAGAAGATGAAAATAGAGAAACGAGAAAAGAAATAACACTTAATTAAAGAACAGATGTTTTGGGGGTTTGGGGTGGGGGGGGAACTACAAAGAAGCATCATGATATAATTTCAGAACAAAATAATACAAACAGTGAAAGGTAAAAAGAGGAGTAACTGACACCCGACTTGAATTGGAGTCTATGTAACTTGATGGATAAAGAAACAAATAATAGGTAAAACAATCTGTGAGAGTGAAAGAAATATGGAGTTAGGGTATAAATTTGAGCTGAGATGTTGGTAGTGAGCTCAATTATTGAATGGTTTTAAAGAGGTTAAACATTTTTAAAGGATTTTGTTTTTAGTTTTAAACATTTCTGATAAAATCTGTCAAGATACATTCCAAATCTATTAAAACGTCTTATTAAAACATTCTATTAAAACAAGAGTAGACATAAAACTGAAAATTATAGTTTTTGGAAGTGAAGGTAAATTAATTAGCGTTTTGGTAAAGTTGATTAAAACTTGCTATAGAAGGTATAGTTATGGTATGTTGATGTAAAGGAAGTAAACTGATTCGAAGCCAAATTAATTTTGAAAAGGTCTTATAAAGTTTATAAAAATGAGATTTAAATCTATTAAAAAGTTGTTATTGAAACATGAGTAGACTTCAAACTGAAGTCAATATTTATAGGAAATAAAGGTAAAATAGTTAATGTTTAGCTAAAATAGGTTACAAATTAAATTAGAAGACAAGGTTGGGGGTAGGGTATGTATATGTAAATGATTAACGTAAAATGGTAGATTTGAGGACTAACAGTTGTGTAGATAAAGTAATAAGTATTGTTAAGACTTGCAACTAGCAGTTACCTATGTGCGTGGTTTCTAGATTTGTAGTGTTAGTAAGTTTTCATGCACTTATGTATACAGAAATTCGTCCAATGTGTATATTTTGGAATTAGTACTGCTAAGCTCTCAATTGTGCATAAGTCACATGGTTTGTTATTTCCCGTAGACGACTTAGCACAAGAAAGAATGCTCAGTGTGTAGTTTAGGTTTTTATTCATCAGGTTCCAAATAAATCGGGAAAGTGATGTTACATTTCTTCTATTGAGGTTCTTAAATGCGGTGTGGCTGGTAAAGTGAAATTTAAAGAGTATAAAAGTTCTGCCTATGTAGGTGTGTGATAAATAAATAATTTGACGTTACACTTTTAGCATATATCCCTCTCTAGGCATTGTGATTCTAGGTACATGTGTGAGCGTTGATACTATTTAAATATGTCTTTTGGTTAAGGTTATAGTGAACATAAAATTGTGAATTGAACTTATACTTGCTTGCAGCTTCAGTTTGTGCAAATTTGGTTTGGTAGAGAATGAAATTTTAATGGCATTCGTATCAAAAAATTATAGTATATATTCTGTGCGTGGAAGTGAGTGCTTATTAAGTAATATATACAAATACCTGCCTATCGGGGTGGCTACAGCTAAGTTAAAAGAGGGGTTATACGTGGGAATATTTCTCATTCTATTTCTATTGATGATTGTTTCTGTGGTTTTCGTTGTTGTGGAAAGTAAAAGAACTAACACCCTAATTTTACATTCGGTTGAGAATATCGTAAGATTCAAAGGAACAGTTACCTAAATAATATAACATCTCGAGGGCGTAACATATTGAGCCCCTTTACTTTGATAGTGATTACGGGTTCATGAAATAGCTCTTTCAAATATATATGTATATATATACAGTAATACCTCACTTTAACGAACCAATTCGTTCCGACTACTTGGTCGTTAAGCGGGAGTTCGTTAAGCGGGAGTCTAATTTACATAGACGCAATGTAAGAGCGCATTGAGTCAAGGACACAAGCGGCTGAACGGACAAACAAACGAACATTCACTTGTGCAAAAAATGAAAAATGAAATTTTCGCGCATTCTTCTATTTAATTTTATATTTTTCTATTTAATTTTATATTTTTATGTTTTTTAATTTGTTCGTTAATGCGGAAGTTCGTTAAGTGAGGTATTACTGTATGTATATTTCGGCCACGGTGTAACACTCAACCGACCCTACTGTAACATTGTCACAAGACCACATATGTAAGGTTGTCTCCCCTGCCTTTCTTGACCAGAGATAGCCTTTAAGATAAGATTTGTTTCTTCTCACTGGCTGTAATTTGAATAAAAAATGTTTTTTGGCTCACAACATTATGTAATGTATGTTATTTGTTTTACTAATTGTTTTTCATCCAGAGGGTATCCCTAGGTACCCCCCTCCCTCCACACACTTAGTGATTCTCTATTGTTTCTCTTGCTGCCACCATTTTGTTTTAACTGTTATTTGCTGAAATATTTTACGTGTTCATGCATGTTCATTTATCTATTTTAACACCAAGTTTATATTGAATGTTATTTTACAAGAATTTTTTTCCATTTCTATTTTTATATTTTTTAAATTTTGTCTTAATTGGTGAATTTCCATAATTCTACTGAACGTAAAATTTAAATTTACTGAATTAATTTGACTTCTATGTACTTTTGTATCCATCAATAAAGATGCTTTTTTAAAAAAACGCATTGTTTGACTTTTCATTTCCCATTTAATTCTTGTCTACTTAAATGTTCATACATACTATTGCAGTTACTCTAGTAAAAGCACTTTTTTTTTTTTTTACCATCACTGCATATATAGATGAGGTTTTACCCATTTTTAAAACTGTGGCCAGTTTTCTGCCAAGAAATGCTATGTTATATTCTATCTGGACTTCATCATGGTCCGAGTCAGTTCTTGCTTGGAGTTACTGCCCTTCCTAGACTTATGGAAAATTTCAACGAGTTCTAATTTTAAATCAGCACAAATCAACATTAGGGAATCCATGCTTCCATTTCTTTTAGATGGCTCAAAAAAAAAAAAAATGTACTATAGATACAGATGATGATCTAAACACAAACTTTTCATGCTTTTCTTTAAAGATTTTGTGATTCTTCAATCATCAGTTTTGTGTAGAATTCCAATTTGTTCAGTCAGCTTCTCTCTTCACCAAGGAATTCTAATTTGTGCTTATCCACACGATACCGCACCACCAAATTCCTATAAATTATTGAACTATATATATATATGTATGTATATAGTGAAATACTTTTGTGTGAAAACCCCTCAAGCACCTGTGTTTACTACTTGTAAATTTTATAATAAACTGCAAAAACCACAATTTTTAAGCAATTTCTGCTCAGTGGGGCTTAGAAAATTTTTAACAGGATGTTAAGAGTTAATTAGATGGGTCTTTTCCAGCCAGAGTATCATCTCTGAACTTATTGCAGTCCCTTGCTGTCCCCTTCACGAGGTTCAGCATCTTGAGATCAGCCTTCACCACTTTGTCGTTCTATGTCTTTTTCTTCTGCAGTCTCCTTCTACATGGATTGCTTGGCACTTCTTCACGCCCATCCTTCATGTGCATCACATGTTTGCTGTACCAGCACAAGCTTCTCTCTCTCTCTCTTGCATTACTACACCCGATTCCTCTTGAACCCATTTTATGCCTCTGATGATCTGTGTCCATCATTTATGCGTGGCTAACATTACAGATCCATTGAACCATACCCACACCTCATTTCTTTCAATCCATTACACATCCATCGGAGCATGCACACCATTTTTTTTCTAGCCTTTACACATCCAACGAAGCGTGCTTGCCTCATTTCTTTCCATCCTTTACACATACAACAAAACATGTCCACCTCATTTCTTTCCAGCCTTTACATATCTAATGAAGCATGCTTGCCTCATTTCTTAATAGCCTTTACACATGCAATGAAGCATGCTTGCCTCATTCCTTTCTAGCCTTTGCACATCTTCTGTGTTCAATATCCAGGTTTCATATTTTTATAAAAGTAGTGGATATATTACAATTTCAAATCTGGAAATGATGTAAAGTTTTGAGGTATTTTTTATATATCTTATAACTGCATAATTAGGATGGTTAAAAATGAATAGGGGTATTGAAATCAGAATACCAGAAATGACTAAGAAGCATCAATTTCAATTTAAAAAAAAACAAGTATTTGTAAAATGTAGTGAGGTTCTGATTGCTTCTTAGAGAAGGCATCCAGATGGCTCTGGCTAAAGTGGAGTGTCTGGTGTGGTCAGTAGAATGCTGCTTGGACACAGGCTGAGGTTTGATCAACCTTGGTCGTATCACCTGAATGAGGGTTTATGCAGTAAGACCAGAAACACCTAATGACTCTGGTATACAACACTGATGTGTCCAAGTAGGAGCATCTGTAGATAGATGTATGATGAACTTATAATTAAGTTTGTCCTCTCTCTCACTTACAATTAAAGACGACTTTAACTACAAAAGCTGTTCTGCATCTGTCTTGGACGACAGAAGCAATTTTATTAGTTTTTAAGAAAAATAAATTTATCAAAATAAACATTTTGTAATATACATATATAATTTAAAATTTAGTTAAATTCGTTTACAAAAAACCAATTGTCAGATGAATTAAAAAATACAAAATAGGATTTTTGGTAGAAAACTACAAAAAAATATTGTATATTATATAGTGTACGGATGAAGGTGAGGAAAAGTAGATGGCTTGTTCCTTTTACATTAAGTAATTAAGTTGAGACTGAAGACTGTATATTTCTGTACATTTAAAAAAAAAAGTCTTTTTGTTTGCCTTTTTAAAAGCAAGAATGGGTTTTGGAGAAGATTTTAAAATCAACTCTTTGCAACATTTTTATGATGCATATAGCTTTCTTGTTTTAATTTAAATTGTCTAATACTAGTACTACTACTACTACTACTACTGCAGTAGTTCCATTTAGGAAGTGAAATGTATCTTTGGAGAGCACATTCTTTTTTAGCATTTAAAAAAATATCTTTTATACATTGTTATGCAATGTTTTAACCCTTTCATTACCATATTTCTAATGAAATATGCTGCCTATAATTTTCAATTAATTTTGAAAATAACCAAGAATTTAACAACTTTCTTCTTATGAAGTTTGGTTCTTAAATAAAATTATAATGGAAGTTTAAATTTAAATATTAACACTTTAAAACAAATGGTTTTTTTTATCATAGAACCAGAGTGTTTCAGGCAGGTATACTTTATCATTATTTTTCTTCTTGATCTCAGATAGTTTCAAGAATATGTTTAGCTGGAGGTTATAAAACTGTCAAATACCAAGGAATAAAGAATATATAATCTAAATCCAGAGTTTCTTTTAGTATATTTTTCTACCATTAATACTCCTTCATGTTTAGTACCAATCTTGGATTTTCTTAAGTTATCACCCCTGTGACTTCTCAATTGGTGGGTGGAAGAATACAAGGTTCAAATCTGATAGTAACTGTTTTGTTATTGTCTGTGGACCCATTATCATTCCTGCTGATGTTTTGCATACTTGTCGTTGGTACTGCCGGTGGTATTGTCTTCCCGATTATATTGACGGACGAAAGTCTCCCACGTTTGTACATGCTAACAGCATTGACTGCAAGAATCCTGAAAAATAACATAAATAGTTAAAACAAAGGAGAAAGAGAGAGAAAACGAAATATCTGAAATTAGATGGAATCCTTACAAATCTATTAGTTCCTTGTCTGTTGGAAGTGGGAAAATGTTTGACAAAGTTTTACCCTAGACATGGTGTAACTGTAACCCAGCAAGATATTGAAACATAGTGAGGAAGGAGCAGGATTTCCTAATTGTCTTTTTAACTAATATCCTGTTGAGAATTTTCTAGGTTCTCTAATGATTGAGCAGAAAATGTCTGGAAATGGGCTTTTTGCAGCTTAATTATGAAATTTACAGGTAAGAAACCCAGCTACTTAAGGTGTTTTCACACGGAAGTAGTTAACTTTCACCATATATATAGTTCAATAATTTGTCAATTTGATGATGTGGTCTTGCAGGACGTTAAGAGTCGAGTTTATAACTGGTATTGCTGATTTTAAATTTCTGCCAAGGAACTTTCAGCAATACAAGTAGTGGCATGTATTCCTAAGAATCGAGCTAATTATTCCTTTACCCCATAAAAATTATTCCCTTCCAAATTAATATATTTAGTTAATATGCATTTTTATTTTTTTTTGTTTTTGGTCTTTGTGAATTGATAGTCATGCCTGCACCCATTACAGTAGTGTGGTTAAGAACTTCGCTTCGTAACCACGTGGTTTCGGGTTCAGTCCCACTGCGTGGCACCTTGGGTGTCTTCTACTATAGCCTCGGGCTGACCAATGCCTTGCGAGTGGAATTGGTAGACAGAAGCCTGTCGTATATATGTGTCATTGTTGACGCTGTTTATCGCTGAAACCAACCGGTGACGTTTGTGTCCCTAATAACCAGATGCCTGGTGATTCAGTGTTGTGATTCCCATACTGAATCAGTATGGTTGGTGACAGGAAGGACCTCCAACCGTAAAATGCTGCCTCAAGAAATCTCCGTCCAAGCTTGCATGGAAAAATGGACGTAAAAAAATGATGAGGGGTCCAGATTTTAAAAACTCGGAAGATATTTCATTTGCTTACCCTAACATTTTTTTCACTACTACATGCTCCTGAATACTAGGCTGCCAGCAGAGATGTGTATCCAATTTTTGGCATCTATTTACAGCTAATTAAAACATCTGTCAGGAATACAATATAAGACCAATTATCAGGATGTTAATTATTGACTAGTAGGTCTTTGTACTACTGTACACTCAGCCAGCTTCAAACAAGTTTATGAAAACTGTTCTGTGATAAAATATTTCTCAGATCATTTCCCATCTCCATTTTTTTTTTTTTTTTTAAAGAGTTTTCCTTTCTGCACCACCAGGTCGTGAACACTCCCTAGTGACTTTCTTGATGGTTTCTATGTGCTTATCAAGGAATTACCAGACACCATTTTGTCAAACAAGTTCACCTGGACACTTGAAATGTAAAGAGCCAGAACAAATACTGCAAAGCATTTTTGTCCAACACTAACAATTTCTCCAGTCCACTGCCCTAGACAGGTACTTTATTTTGATCAACCTTGGAAGAATGAAAGGGAAAGTTGATGGAATTTAAACTTGGAATGTAAAGAGCCAGAACAAATACTACAAGACATGTTTGTCCAACACTAACAATTTCTCCAATCTACTGGTACTTTATTTTATCGATCTTCGAAGGATGAAAGACAATATTGACCTCAGCGGAATTTGAACTCTGAATGTAAAGAGCCGGAAAAAATACTGCAAGGTATTTTGTCTGACGCTCTAATGATTGTCAATTCACTGCCTTTAGAAAAAGAAAAAAAAGATGATTAATTGCCAAGACATATTACTGGTACATTAAATTACCATGAAGAGGTCAACAGTAATAAATTATATACTCCAAGATTGAGACTTTATATTTACTTGTAACCAAATTCTTGACACTAATATTAATTACTTCCAATCCTTCATTTACTTCAGATATGTTTCCTTTTTAATTTTTTAAATTTAATACTAAAAGATGAGGATATTACAAGTCCTGTCGTCATCATCACCAACATTTTAAGTTCCTTTTCCATGCTGGCATGAGTTGGACGGGTGATTTCGGCCCACAACTATTCCAATTGGAGTCACGACTCTCCTAGACAGGTCGGGGGGACCACATCTCACTTGTGCAGGATATAATTAAGCTACTGGCTTCAGTTTATAACTTTAAAAAAATTTCTTACATAAAATTATAATGGAAGGTTTAAATTTGAATATAAACACTTTAAAACAAGTTTTTTTTTTTTTTATTATCATTGAACCAGGCGCTGTTTCAGGCAGGTTGGTATCAAAAGGGTTAAATTGCATTCTCCCCCTTTAACTATTAACATTCTGTAGAAGTCCTATAGTGATTGAGCAGAAAATACCTAAAAACAGGTTTGTTTGCAGCTTATTTATTGTGAAAATTACAGGTAAGAAATGCAGGTACTAGGTGTTTTCACACAAAAATAGTTCACTTTCACCACATACATAGTTCAATGTTTCATATCAGTTTTATGATTCTGTACCATGTGGAACCATGTCCTACAGGACGTCAAATAGGGAAAATACACATTGGATAATGTAGTCCTACACACACCCTAACAACGACAGGATTGTCATAGATATGACGGCCTTTCTAGTGTCGGTGTCATGATAAAACGCGCCCAGTACACTCTGTAAGTGGTTGGTGACAGGAAGGGCATCCAGCTGTAGAAACCATGCCAAATGAAACACGAGCGAGATGTGGGTCGCTGGGAGAGTGGTGACTCAAATGAGGAAACAACGTGGGCCAAAATCACCCGTCCAACCCATGCCAGCATGGAAAGCGGACGTAAAACGATGGTGATAGGATACCTTTGATCATAGGTCTGCTCAGTTAGATCTGCCTAGGTCTGAACAACAACAACAGTGATATATATACAATAAGTAGACTGCTGTAGTGGTCGTACCAATCATGTTCTACACACCAGTGATAAAAGCCACTACTGAAGCCAATAAAAAAAGTATAGACTGTTACTTACTTCATGCTAATTATTTCAAATATAGCTGTGAACCCTATAACTAATGCTTGCACGTAGGTTGGCAGGATCTTGCGAGAAATTGCATATGTCCCAAATGGACAAGCCACCATCGCTGTCAAGACAAAGGACACTTGGATCCAATGTTTGATTTTGGTACCTTTTGGTAACCAGTAATGACTTTCTTGGAGGGAATACTGCAAAAGAAATAAAATTAAGGTTAATTTTTTATTTTAACTATCAAATTTAACTTTCTAGAAAATTTGATAACGCCATTCCATACATCTCTAATCATGACTCTTTCTCCCCTCTCTTAGACACACATACATGCACACACAGATGCACTCACACATACAGATGCACACGCACACACAAAAGCACAAGCAAGCAAGTATCTTTCTTGTACATAATTCTTCTTTCACACACATACATTACCCTCCCCCTATCTTACATCTCTTCCTTTCTTTCACACAGTAACTTTCTTATTCTCGTAATATCTCTTTCACACATACATTACTCTAACAACATTACTCAGTGTTCTGAGGAACCTCAGTGTTTGACAAGATAAGGTGTCTTTTAATAAAATTTCATTTTATAAAATATCAATGATTTTCAAATAAATTCTCTAAAACAATTTTTGCTTTATTTAATATCTGATTAGGTATAAGGCCAGTTTTTTCTAATTTTGTTGTTGTAAGAGGAACAGGTAGTCAAATGAATTGATTCCAGATTTAGTTTGAGCATGGCATGACAACCTTTCTAGTGTCGGTGTCACGATAAAATGCACTCAGTACATTCTGTAAAGTGAAACGTAGGGCAGAGGGCTCTCCAGTTGTGCCATGGGCATGTCAACCTTTCTAGTGTTGGTGTCACGACAACGCACCCAGTACACTTTGTGAAGTGGTTGGTGTTAAGAAGGGCATCCAGCTGTAGAAACCATGCCAAATGAAGCGTACGAGTGAGACGTGGGCCACCGACCCGTCTAGGAGAGTGGTGACTCCAATGAGAAATCGACGCGGGCCGAAATCACCGTCCAACCCATGCCAGCATGGAAAACGGATGTAAAACGATATTTCTGATACTTATTTTACTGGTCTTGGCAGGATTTGAATACAATATAGAAGGGAAAGTTTAATTACTGTAAGGTATTAGGGGCTATGATCTACTACTGTTCCAGCTAACTCACTATCATCTTTGCCTTTCATCCTTCCGGGGGTCGATAAAATAAAGTACCAGTCAAGTACTGAGGTTGTTGGCCTTGTGCCTATG
>JAOPJM010409954.1:0-11313 GCA_027124095.1 Muusoctopus leioderma | reverse complement strand
CATAGGCACAAGGCCAACAACCCCAGTACTTGACTGGTACTTTATTTTATCGACCCCGGAAGGATGAAAAGCAAAGTTGACCTCAGTAGGATTTGAACTCAAAGCACAGTGAACCGGAACAAATACTGCCGATGTGCTAACGACTCTAATTAATAATATAATTAGACCACAGGTGTTGTAAATATCGGTCTTCCTTCACAGTAAAATTTAAAAAAACAGACTTTCTGTTACTGAGATCAGTAGTAGTAGCAGCAGCAGTAGTAGTAGTAGTAGCAGAAACAATCTCTTAAATTCACTTACAATAGAAATATGTTGATAAACAATTGTGTTTGGCAAATATCAATAATTCTTTTAGTAAACAAAAAAACTTTGATAAAAATGATGATTTAGCAAATTTGATATGTTGTTAGATGACAAACAATGAGAGGTTGTTAGATGACAAAGAAGATACAAACTGGTTGCTAGATGACAAAGACGAGAGATTGTTAAATGACAAAGATGATAGGTTGCTAAATGACAAAGACAATAGGTTGCAAGATGGCGAAGATGAGAGGTTGCTAGATGACAAAGACAAGAACTTGTTAGATGACAAAGACAATAAGCTGCTAGATGACAAAGATGAGAGATTGTTAGATGACAAAGACGAGGAGTTACTAAATGACGAGGTTGTTAGATGACGAGGATAAGTATAACAGCTGGTGATAATCTTTCAAAAGAATATAGCAGAGTAGATCAACGGTGATCTTAATGGTTAAATATAAATGTTCAATGTCTTCATCATTCTAAATATTTCTCTTTGACACAACTAAACACCATACTAAACACAAACACCATACTAAACACTAAATAAAAATTATTTTATAGAATAATTAAACTTTGTTAAATGTGTTTATAAGTTAATTAAATATTAAACTGCTACGGCATATATTGAAACATTGCAAGCATGCAAAATAAACTATCAGATCTATAATCTTAATCTATTAAGACATTAGAATACTAGCTATTTCAGTCTACAAAGCTATTGCAATAAACAACAACATCTTGTAGCTCAATCAAACAATCTGTTATATTTAGTATTAAGCCATTATAATAGACTACAATTAAACCTACCAGGTTAATTTTTAACCCTTTTGACAACAACCCGCCTGAGACTACATCTGGTTATGATACAAAACCTCTGGTTTTCAAGTGTTTATACTTAAATTAAAACCTTCTATCATAATTTTATGTAAGCATTTTTTTTTTTTTTTAAGTTATGTTCCAAACACCAGTTAAGTCCCTCCAAATTTTTGATTTTTTTTTTTTTAAATTAATTGAATTACACAGGTATTGTATAGAAATATGGTAACAAAAGGGTTAAGCCATGATAATAATCTTTTGGGTAGCAACTGATCCAAACTTGTGGTGATAAAAATTTTGTTTTTCAAAAATACAAGTTTTTCCCAGTTGATATTCAGACCTAAATTTTATACGTCATCATAGGTGACATTTAACTTTTCACAAACTTTGAAATAACTAACGACTCCAAGTTAACTAAAAGGTTGAAAACATGAGATACAGTTGAAATAAAGTACTAGCAATTCAGAAAATCCTGAAGATATCAATTTATTAATCTCAGATTAATAAATTTATGACAAACACAGACAGAAGTAGTTGATATATAGACAGCATTTGGAAAAGGAGGGTGGATTAATGTATGATCTCTAAAACAAGTGATTAGAAAATTATGAACAATGAAAGACAGCTGACCATCACTGAAGACAAGCTATGACTGTCATAGAATTAGATTCAAATCAAACATAGCAGCTGGTGAAAAGATTTAACGAGAACAATAACACCATTCACCAGCAATTATGTTGATTGAAGAAATACGTCCTAATTGTGATAAACCAAAATGGCTTCTGAACATCATCAAAAATCATGTCATTGGCTAACACACAACAATTCACCAACAAAACATTGATCCCAGTTATATCTGGAGAAATATCACTCGTATCATTCATTCAGCCATACAGTAAAACATGTTTAGACCAAAAGACAATGGAAATTAAAATGTTTTCTCTAGTAGACTTCCTGGGTTTACTAAGTGCATATTTATGAGTTTAAATCTTGCTGGGAAAAAGTAATTGTAACATGTGCAATATTTAAAAAAGATTGCCCTCAAAAAACAGAGACTATGTAGAGCAGTGAGGAATCTTTAGCCAGCAAGAGACAAGGCATCTTCTCTAGTGCTGGTGCCACAATAAAATTCACCCAGTGCACTCTGTAAAGTGTTTGGTGATCGAATGGAGACAACAGAGTAGAGAGGACTCTTTAGTCATGTCGTAAACATGACAACCTTTCTAGTGTTGGTGCCATGAT
This sequence comes from Muusoctopus leioderma, assembly GCA_027124095.1. Taxonomy (NCBI): domain Eukaryota; kingdom Metazoa; phylum Mollusca; class Cephalopoda; order Octopoda; family Octopodidae; genus Muusoctopus; species Muusoctopus leioderma. Next base: position 8,952 of record JAOPJM010409954.1, on the reverse strand, counting down.
AAAATGCACCCAGTACACTCTGTAAATTGGTTTGTGATAGGAAGGGCATCCACCTGTAGAAAACATGCCAAATGAAATGTGCAAGTGAGATGTAGGCCGACAACCTGTCTTATGAGAGTGGTGACTCCAAATAGGAACTGACTCGGTCTGAAATCACCCATCCAACCCATGCCAGCCCATGGAAAGTGGATGTAAAACAATGATGATGATGATATATAATGGGGATGTTTCGTGGAATTTTTGGTGCCCTAATAATTGTGTTACACTAACTCTCTATAACAAACAAAATAAAACAATGTTTATCTTTTCTAACAAAATATCGAATTGATTAAAGCAAGATGATAGGTTTGCAAATAAATTCTTATATTGTTTTGGAAACATTTAGAACCAGATTATGATAGCAAAATAGAGTATGAAATTGAAATCAAAACACAAATCATCATTTCAATAACAAAGTGAGAAAGGAAACTTGACAAATTGCTGATGTAAATCTTAAAATATTAAATATATAAATATAACTTCATATCCATACTTATACAAAAATGATAAATGATTTTTTCATGAGAGCAGAAAACAAAAGTTCAAAAACAAGTAAACATGACACATTATATATATATATACTTAGTTTGATTAGCTATATTACCAATTCCTGACCACAGGATGTCTTGCAATAGACATAAAATATGAGATTGCTGTATTCTCAACAGCACCATTTCCTCTATGGTTATGCTTCTCTGCAAGTCTCTCTGACATTGCTCCTCTGTAGGTCTTCATGACAAAATATCACAAACATTTCAAGAGACGACAACAAATGACAATCTATGTGGCAAGGTAGTGAAGAAATGTGATAAAATGGAATACTAGCAAATAAATTAACAGTTGAAGACATGGAGAGATGGTAAATGTTAGTGATCAGCACTTCTTAAAGCTGACAGATCCATCCGCAGCGAGGAAAGCTTCTGACTCAACACTTGCAAAACATCTGCAAAAGTAGGAAGAAAGAAAATATTAAAGAACGAGCAACATCAAACAGTCAAATATATGATAATCACAGTTTTAATTAAGGGATAATGTACCAGTGATAATGTACTAATAAATGTTATAGAGAGAGACTAAACTATTGAGCAGTTAAGGAGCCGGACTTCCTATCAAACACTGCATTCTTGAACTGTGTCTCCTCCTTACCCAAGATATATTGCTCTATCTCTCCAGGAGACATGGATATCTTGCTGTAAAATGATTATTCAAATAATATCATACAAACATATGTATTTGTAAAACAATCCTACCTATTCTAAGTCTTTATTTATCGGTTAGTCAGGAGGGAAGGCATCACCCTTTTTCAGGGCCTCTGAGACTTGTGGGAGGGAGTGAGGATGGTATCATCATACTGAAGACCTGGCCCGAATGCTTGCAACAAAGTTGACTCCACTAAAGAGATCCAAGGGTAGCCAGGTGGTGGTGGGGGTGTTAAACCGGGCGACAGATTAAATCCACCACCCAAGGGTAGCCAGGTGGTGGGGGGGGGTGTTAAACCGGGCGACAGATTAAATCCACCACCCAAGGGTAGCCACAGCGGGATTGGAACTCAGAATGTAAAGAACTGGATTAAATACCACGAAGCATCTCGTCCGACACTCCTTGGCCCGAATGCTTGCAACTGCGTGAACTCTGCTATAAGGACCCAAGAACCAGGCGGTGGTGTTTAATCAAGTGACGGATTAAGTCTACCACCCAAGTAAGCCATGGCAGGATTTGAACTCAGAACACAAAGAGCCGGAACAAATACTGCAAGGCATCATCCCACCCGATACTCTGATGATTTCGCCAGTCCACCACCCTAGACTGGTACTTTATTTATCTACCCCGAAAAGATGAAAGGCAAAGTTGACCTCGGTGAGATTTGAACTCAGAGCGCAGTGAAGCAGAATGAATACCGCAAGGGATTCTATCCAACATTCTAACGACTCCAATTCACAGCCTAAACTTTTAAAATGTCAGTAAGTTCTCACACTGGCACAAAGCCACAGATTTGTTGTTGTTGTAGTTATTTAGCCCCAGGTCAGCCCTGACTATTTTGTCTTGTGTTTTGTTCAGACATAGTGTATCTAGGACTACATTATGCAGTGTGTCCTTTCCTTTTTTTGGCTAGTAGGATGTGATATGAGGGAGATTTGGTTGCTTTTTCTAGTTGATTGAGCGATCACATAGAGGTTCCATCGGTGGGTATTTGTTGAGGAGAAGGGCATCTAGTTAACAGAATCTATAATAGGACTTGACTGATACTTATTTTATCAAGTCTGGAACACTGAAAGATAAAGTTGACCTTGACAGGATCTGAACTTAAAATGTAAAGATTTTGACACTGATACTTTTTTTTTCTTTTTACTAAAAATGTAAAGAGACATAAGTAAATACTGTATTCACCCACTTTACTGACTATAATAATAATAATAATAATAATAATGATGATGATGATGATGTTGATTTATTTTATTGGCAGCAAGGGCCCAAGATGTTGGAGACAGTACAAGGATGAAATACAATGCAGTGGTGGTTTATGTCAAGTAAAAAGTAAGCGAAATCAACAACAACAATAGATAACAAGAAAAGGGCCTCAATAGTGGTGGAAGACTACCATGGGTAATTAGGGGGAAAACTCCACACAAAGTCCCGGATACTGCATCAAAAGTGCCCTCTCCCAGTTTCTTTACTCCTGTTTAGAATTGCATAATCAAAGTAGGCCCATTCAGCCTCGTCAATCTCGCCGCTCTCACCCACCTTTCATAAAACACACTGGAGGGCAAGCACCATCTTTCTACCCTCACCTTCCTCTTCAAGTGGTACTCAAATAAGTTAATGAGAGCTTGGTCAGAGAGGAAAATCCCTATCTTCAAACCTTTTAACCGCATTCACCACCCAACTTCCAACATGATAGCCACCAGGCAGAGGAAGACTAGCCGCTCTTCGCTGCCAAAGGAAGATGGCAGGTCGATTTCCCACTATGGATATGGCTGATAGCCAGATCCATCCTACACGTGATAGCAGCTGTTCAACACAAGCCCACAAGTCAGCAATGAGTGCATGTAAGACGGTTTCATCGCCCTGAACGCATCTTGGGCAGGTTTGGCTGTTGGCACTTCTATGTCTGTAGAGCTTGTCCCAAACAGGTAATGCCCCTTCTGTAGCACTGCCAAGCCAAGGATTTTTCGAAATTGTCTATAATCTCCGATCTGAAAATCCTCCAGAAGAGACTACTCACACTGTCCTCACTGACGCCCAGAGTAATTCCTAAGCCATCGTTGCTCATGCCCTCCACAAACCCTGTTTAGAATGTGAGTGTTGTTTTTCTGCTGATTACATTGTCCATCTGGTAGAGTGCAGTAAGTGCCTGGCAGCATTCCAGATGCCAAATGTGCAACCTTTGGTCTGCGCTTGACCCATGGCTGCAGCTCGGTCAAAGAGACGAGCTGAAGAAAGACATGTTGCACCAATGGTACCCACACTTGTTCACCTTCCTTGTCATCATAGTAGTAGTCTAGGTATTTCTGTAGGTGCGTCAGCCTCAGAATGTACCTGTGCATCAACAGTCATGGCATCTTGAGACCCCCCCATGGAGTGGATATTGGCAGCAGATGGATCTCCTGACCAGCGGAACCTGTTCCTACCACAATAGGCAAAAGAGCATGTACTCCAATCTGGTCAGATGTTTCCTGATAGTCAGATGGTAATACACCACTGAAGCAATGTAGGCATTAGCCACTTCCACCTGATCTCACTGTAGTAGAAATAATAATAATTTCTGTCATGAAATCTAGAATATATAATATCAATAAACATTTTATAAGAAAACACAAAAACGATATTTATCCTTTTATATCTCGAGCTGAAGCAAGATAATCCACTCACACCTGCCCCATTTCTTCTTAGCTGCGGATCATACCTGATATTAGCAGTAAGGTTAACCTACCACAGGTTCACAATGATTTACAGTGGATAAATGTTAAGGTAGACCCAGTAAAATTCATGCTGCAAAATATCCACCTGTGGCATCTCCGTCACAGTTGAAATCTAAGTCATATCAGGGTCATCATCTCAGCTAAGAGTTAACTCAGTAAAGTTCTAAGTCATATCAGGGTCATCATCTCAGCTAAGAGTTAACTCAGTAAAGTTCTAAGCAGATCAAACATAGCTGCAGCATGTTCCTTTTTCTTTTGCTTTTTTTTTTTTTCCTGGTTAGTCTGGAGGGAGAGAAGTGCCCATCACTCTTTTTCAGGATCTCCAAGGCTGGTGGAAGGGAGGAAGATATCCTCAGAAGAGAGACCTGGCCTGAATGCTTGCAACAGAGTGAACTCCACTAAAGGCACCCAAGGGTCAGGTGGCGGTGTTAAACTGGGTGACGTATTAAGTCTACCACCCAAGTAAGCCACAGGTGGATTCGAACTAAGAACGCAAAGCACTGGAAGGAATACCGCAAGGCATCCCGTCCGACACTCTGATGATTCCACCAGTCTACCCCACTAGACTGGTACTTTATTTATCTACCCACGAAAGGATGAAAGGCAAAGTTTATCTTGGCGGGATTTGAACTCAGAGCGCAGCGAACCAGAATGAATACCGTAAGGTATTCTGTCCAGCGTGCTAACGACACTGCCAATTTGCTGCTGTATTTGGAATATTGCAGCTGCTATTGCAGGAACTTGGCAAGAGGTGGGAGGGATAAAAATGAAAATGTAAACAAAGGAACATACCTTCTTCAAGTTCTGGGTTTTTATCTATTTCCAGTACAATCCGTAAAGTCTCTTTCAATGGTGACCAGTTGAAAGTTTCAGAACATTCCTGCTGCACAGCCAAAGTCTCATTCTCCTGTAAAATGAATTACATAAGAAAAATGAATTATGTGATTTTTCCTGAAGCGATGCCGAAAGAGGTGAGAAAATCATCATACTGCTGTGATATTTGCAAAAAGTTTTCTCTAAAACAGGTTACCTCACTAAATACAAACGTATTCATACAGGAGAGAAACCATATCATTGTGATATCTGTGGTAATAGACTTATAGGCAGCGAATTGGCAAAGTCACTAGCATGTCAGGCAGAATGCCTTGCTGTATTCATTCCTGCTCACTGCGCTCTTGAGTTCAAATACTGTTGATGTCAACTTTGCCTTTCATCTTTTCGTGGTAGATAAATAAAGCACCAGTCTAGGGCAGTGGACTGGTGGGATCATTAGAGCATCAGACGAGATGCCTCATGGTATTTATTCTGGCTCTTTGCATTCTGAGCTCAAATCCCACCATGGCCTACTTGGGTGGCAGACTTAATGTCGCCTGGTTTAACACCACCACCTGGCCCTTGGGTGCCTTAAGCAGAGTTCACTCTGTTGCAAGCATTCGGGCCAGGTTTCTGGTCTGAGGATACCTTCTTCCCTCCCTCATACCAGTCTCAGAGGCCCTGAAAAAGGGTGATGGACACTGCCTTCCCTCCAGACTAAGAAGTAAAAAAAAAAAAAAATCATATAAAAAGATAATTATGATGGGCCTTATAGTTAAGTGTTAACCTTTTTAAGTATTTGACCACCATACTTCAGAGTATGGTGGTTGAATCACTAGAATGCTGAACAATCAGTGGAGAGAAATCAGCAATTCAAATCCTGTCATCTCCACTGCATTGTCTGTGTAGTCAAGCCCCTAATTCTCATTGGCTATGTCCACCTGGCTCTAAAAGTGGAGAGGTGATAGGGAGGTATATAATTCACAGCTGCAAGCAATGGTAGCACTGTGGTATTGACAAGTATTTTGTTGGCTTGCAGATGCCTAATGTGTCTATCCAAGGGAAGACTTATCTCTCATCTACTTAACATTTTGGAAAGTCGAAATAAATACTGATCGTTGTGCTTTGAAAAAAACATTGGCAAAATCTTCAACATTTAATGAATAAGTAAGGTGAGGTATATATAAACATACATTTTAAATGGTGAGTGTATATTAAATAAGCCACCTAGTATGTATAACCATGTGTTGTTGTTGCTGTTTAGCCCCAGGTCAGCCCTGACCGAACAGACCTATGATCAAAGCCATTTCAGTGTGACAACGCATGCGCATTCATCTTTTTTCAAACAGTGTACCTGTGAATACATAATCCAATGTGCCCTTTTATAAGATGGTAGAGTGCGAGTTGATGGAGATTTGGTTGCTATTTCTAGCAGGCCGAACAACCACATAGAGGCTTCCTCCATTGGCTCATCTCTCCAGGTCTAATGCAGTATATATAAAAATTTTCTTCAAATAATGCAAGGTAAATCTTTTAAAACTATTTGAAAATAAAACTGTAAAAAGTTGTTTTTTTCTTTGTTCCTTTTATTTTTTTATTACTTTTTTTATTACTTATTCTGGCCACAACAAGAATATGATAATGAAATATTTGTCTATTTTTATTTTTATTTTTTCACTGATTTACATCCATTTACCCATACTTGAATCAGAACAGAGACTATGTAGAGTAGAGAGGACTATGTAGTCTACAAGAGACAAAGCATCCTCTTTAGTGCTGCCACAATATAATGCACCCAGTGTACTCTGTAAAGTGCTTGGCAATCAAATGGAGACAACTTAGGGTGGAGAGGACTCTTTAGTCATGTCTTGGACATGACAACCTTTCTAGTGTTGGTGCCACGACAAAATGCATCTAATACACTCTGTAAAGTGGTTGGTGATAGGAAGGGCATGCAGCCGTAGAAAACATGCCAAATGAAACAAGACATAGGCCACCAGCCTGTCTAGGAGAGTGGTGACTCCAAATCAGGATGTGACTTGATCTGAAATCACCCGTCTAATGCATGCCAGCATGATGATAATGATGATGTTAGAGAAATGTCCACTGAATGTCCTTCCACTCCTATGTCATAGAACCTGTTGTCGTCAGTCAGGTTAACTGAAGTAAGAAGAGTTAGGTTGTCCAAACAGACCGATGAACAAACAGACCTATGACCAAACAGACCTATGACCAAACAGACCTATGACCAAACAGATCTATGATCAAACAGATCAATGAACAAACAGACCGATGATCAAACAGACCTATGACCAAACAGACCTATGAACAAACAGACCTATGACCAAACAGACCTATGACCAAACAGACCTATGACCAAACAGATCTATGACCAAACAGACCTATGACCAAACAGACCTATGATCAAACAGACCTATGAACTAACAGACCTATGACCAAACAGACCTATGAACTAACAGACCTATGAACAAAGCTAAGACTATTCAGTATTTTTTTTCCGAGAATAGTGTACCCCAGACTACATTATCCAAAGTGTACCTAAGACAGTAGTGTGGTTTAAGGGAGATTTGGCTGCTGTTTCTACTATTTCTAATTTGCTAAATAGAAAAGTTGACTGTAAGGTCGATACCACAAAACCTTTAGGTCCAGACAAGTAATCCTGTTTACCTTACACGTGTCAAACATATATCACATGTAGCGAGAAACTCAGATGCGGCAGTGTAAATCATCATCAGCTTTTTCCAGTAGTGCATACTCACTTCATTTCTGTATAAAAATCCTGATTTAATTATTTATTTGTTTAATAATCATTGACTTAAGAAAATTATCCCTGATTTAATTGCATAATTTATTTATTCATCTAAAGATTTCTTCCTGACTTATTCACTAAATAACAATAATTACTCACTTAAGAATGCTCTGATTCATTCATTTATGTTATGCATTAACTTTAAAACCCTATTTACTTCCATTAATGAATGTTCTTATTCATTTATTTATTTATGAACGTTAAATTTCTACCTAGAGCAGGGATCGGCCCATGGCCCACATGTATAGTAATCTCACTTATAAAAATTTAGCCTATTATTAGGGCATAATTGAATAATTATAATAGATAAACAAGTAAAATTTTATTGATAGAAACTTGACAAAAGATAGCTAACAATAAACATCTCCAGTAGAAGACATTGGACATAAAAAAATACCCTGGGAATTGCGAAGTAGATATATACGTTGTATCCCCGTGTACCCACCATTTCCATCACTGGCAATTCTTATGTAAGCAAAAATTATACACATCGTGACACAAAAGTCTATCAACAGCTCAATGGCCCACAAATAAGTTGAAAGTGAAATTTTTTTTTAGAAAAAGTCCGAGGCCCACAGAGAACACCTCCATGGCCCACCCACCTGTTATCAACCCCTGATCTAGAGCAATATACTTCTCTGAGTACAACTTTCACCTATTTCTCGAACTTACTATATCTGTCCTCTTCCATTACTGTAGCAGGTCATTCTATTTACTTCGTCTAAGACAGTACTGACCCCTTTCTCTCTCCATCGCAAACAACCCAGTCTGCTCCTTTCATTCATCATTCAAACTACCCTGTTTTTTTTTCTCCCCTTCCTCTTCCTCACATTTTTCAACATGTAATAAACCAGCCAACTGCTATCCCACCCCTATGACTGATCACCCCAAACCACAAACTTTCACCACTTCTAGCACTCTTTCACAAATTATGTAAGTGAAGGAAATGAGACTAATCTTGTAAGAGTCATTGCCTTTTTAAAATAAATACATCCACTCTGCTTCTATGCATTGAACACTTTTGCCTTGTGTTATTATTTTTTTTAATGGAAACATACAATTATATTGCGTCTTTGTGGAGGGCTTGTTACCGAGGGAGCAGATGATTACTATTACTGCTACCTACATACAATAAACATTGCAGCCTATTCTAGGAGGAAAATGAGGAAGAATCGCCAGACCAAGGTGGATGTGGGAGGAGAGATAGAAAGCAGAATCGCCAGACCAAGGTGGAAGTGGGAGGAGAGATAGAAAGCAGGGACGCTACCAAGAACCCTTTCAACCTAATAATACCAGCCAGTTGCAGATAATTCTTGTCGTTGAGAAGGCCACGAAAGCCGTGGCGAAAAT
>JAOPJM010409848.1:0-11313 GCA_027124095.1 Muusoctopus leioderma | reverse complement strand
TTACCCAAGGTGCCACGCAGTGGGACTGAACCCGAGACCATGCGGTTGCGAAGCTAACTCCTTAACCACACAGCCATATATATATATGTATATATGTGTGTGTGTTTGTGTTTGTCTCCGTATCTGTTTGTTTACCACCTGTAACTTAGCGTTTCAGTAATAGAGACCGATAGAATAAGTACTGGAGTCGATCTGATCGACCTCCAAATGACTGAAACAAGTAAAAGAGCAAAAGAGTAAACTCATAAGTGAAGGCCTACAGCAATATTATACCACCAAAAAAGCCTGTAAATTCTTCTTCATTCATAATAAGGCAAATTTACACTATTTCACATATTCAGTCTGTTTAATTGAAAAATGATGTAACTTATTCTGAGTCATTAATTAATTCTAATGATATTATTGCATTCAAGCATCACTTAATGAATGAATTCTCCCACAAAAAGTGCAATTAAAACTAGGTTTATATTTTGTCAATACTAACAACACGACAAAGTAAAGTACAAAATGTTAAACATTCTAGTTGTCTTACTTCGATTTCTTCCTTATACTTGAGAAGAGGTGCTTCTAGTATATTTCTAAGCAAGAAATTGTCGTCTTTCACTTCAAACTGATGACCTGTCACCGCTGTTAGTCTGTTCCAATGACGATCTTTCATGGCTTGGTTACTCATCAGTTGGAGTAAAGGAACAATCTCATTGAAGTCATCAATTTTTTGCTTTAGATCTTTAAAAGCTTGCCAATCCTTCAAAGCACGAGGCAGTTTACGACATCTAGGGAGAAGGAAGGAAGGAAGGAAGAAAGGAAAAAAAAAATGTTCAACATTAATCTCTAATCATCATTTAGTATAACAAGTGTACATTTGCTAGTTATTGAGTTTAGGAACAAAAATATTTTGCATTTGACATTTCTTGAGTTGAGATAAATTCGCCAGATTGAAGAGAGGAAGGGATTGTAACAAAAGTAGTGGAGTTAGGAAACCAATGTGTAACAGTTAAAGCAAAGAAAGCTGTCATGGAACATATTGAGGAGAATGGAACGAACCAGAATGGTATTACTCCCGAGATCAGAGTACGGTGAACTTCTATCCTCGGTCAATCTTAGGAGTTGGATAGAGTAACCCAACTAACTATGAATAATATGGGGGTTATGCATCATTAGAGTATTAATCTGGCAAGCATGCAAATTATATTCTGGCAGAATATTCCTGGCAGCATACCAAGTCTTGTACAGTTTTGCTGGTACAATAAAACAGCAATGCATCATCAATGAAGAAAACAAAAATATTCAAAGCTTCTTTCTATTAACCCTTTAGTTAGTTATCCCAAGACTGTTGGTTCAAATGCCAGCATTGTCTACCAGCTGATTTCTCATTCACATAAAGGATGCTTGAATGGTGATAAATATAAATGGTGAAGAGGGTCATTTTGATTTTGCTTTTGTAATCAAAATGGCCTTTCTTACAATAAAACATAAAGGTGCAGATTTTTATTAGATGAGAGAAAGGTTTGTCAGGCGCAGAGGAGTTGAGAGAAAAACTGGGTATAAGTGGAATTATATGTTGTGTGCAAGAGATAAGATTGCATTGGTGTGGACACGTAATGCGTATGGGTGATGACAGATGGGTGAAGAAGTGCCAAGTGATCCAGGTGGAAGGAAGGTGTGGAAGAGGTAGACCAAGGAAGACACAGGCAGAGGTGGTAGAAGCAGATCTCAGGATGCTGAATCTCAGGATGCTGAACCTCAGGAAGGAGTTGACAAAGGATCAAGAGAAGTGGCAAGAAGCTGGAAAAGCGGATGTAAAATGATGATGATGATGATGTTTATTTAAGATAGAATAAAATAAAGAAATAATCAAAATAGAATCACTCTATCTTGTAACATAAAATTTTACATTCTAACTCCGTACAATGTAAACATGTCTCAAAAATAGGCCCTACATGTGAGAAACAGGAAACAATTAAGATTATTAAAAGTAAAGAAGAGAAAATCAATAAATTAAATTAATAATTACCTAAGATTAAAGGAAAAAAAGATGAAAAAATAAATATAATAATGACGTGTTAAGTGATAATTGAGTTGCTAAGAGAAAATAGCCAGCTAAAGTGAAATTAAAATAATGAAATTAAAATAATGAAGAAAAAATAATGAAAAAAAAAAAATGTAGATCAAAAGAAAAATGAGCTTAAACATAATTAGTCTTTGTAAAGGCAGAAGAAATCTAATGAAGCCAGATTCTACAAAAAAAACCCCGAAAATTTTTCAAATCCCACTATTTTATGAAAAGGGATAAACAATAAATATACATATAAAATAAATAACAAGTACATATCTCAGTATAAAGAGAGTACAAAAGTATTACATTAAACTACATTAGTGAAATTTAGGTAACATAACAGAACTTATTAAATAAATGTACTGATAAGTAAAACTGAAAGATCAATATTTGGGAGAAAAGATGAAAAAAAAAACAAAAACAAAAAACAACTAATTACAAAGTTATTATCTAAAAATATAAGAAACCCTGGATACAATATATAAGCATAGGTAAAATACAAAAAAGATAATTCTTTTGGCAGAAGTAGGTTGACTATACAAACTTAGAATAAATACAAAATGAAGATATTGCTTTCATACCATAATGGATATATCAACTTTACAAAATACAATATATATAACGGTACAATATATATAACTGCACAAAAAAATGCAAAAAATGAAAGATTAAGTAGTAATTCACTAATAAGTATGGAAAAGGAAATTCCATATAACTACCTATACATACATACTCCCATACATATACATACTTTTACATATACATAACTAAATGACACACATGCACATACATACATGCATACATACATAAATACATACATACATATATATATACACACACACATACACACACACACACACACACACACACATATATATATATATGCATATACATAAACACATATACACATATACACACACATACATATATATGTATACACACAAAAGTAAGGGCAAAGTCGAATTCTTGAATGTGCTTGTACTAATTAGATACTAGAAACTAAGTACTAAATTGTAGTACAAGACTTTAAATAAAGATATGTACATGTATATATAACATGCTTATGTATGCCTAAATGTGTAATGGCACTTACTGTGGGTTTTGTCTTGGAGAACAACTTCTCCCTACAGACTTTGTGTGTTAAAAAATACTTCAAATAAATATATAGGGAAAGACAAATAAATATATAGGGGAAGATAAGTTGGAGAACAAAATAATAGTGAAAACTAATAAATAAAAACCCAAATTTTCCCCAACCCTATATATTATCCATTTTTAAAGTAAGTCAGTTTGTAGTTAAGGAAGGCTTTTAAGATTTTATTGTTGCAAGAAGTGATAAGTTCGGATCTCTTATTTAATAGAGAAGCTTCAGAAAAGAGAATTTGTTTAGACTCCTCTGTACACAAATTGCAAGCTTTTCTTTCTCCTTTGTATGATTGAGTGGTCTTTATAATGTTCCATTTAAGATTGAAAGGTGTGCCATTTTCTTTTAATTTCAAAATGAAAGCCGATATACAAGTCAAATTTCTTCTATCAAAGTTCTGAAAGTAGTGAGTAAGAGAGTAAGTAAAATCTAGTTTTAAAATTATTTGCTGTAAGACCTATATAAACTTTATTAGTATAAGGTGTTTGAACCATGCATTTATAAACAATATTCTTGGCTAAGCAAATGGATTCTAAAGAGTACTCTCTAAGGTTAATACAAGCACAATTACAGGTAGTAGAATTATTATTTGGATTTACTATAGCTATATTAGAAAAAGCTGTCATGGGCTAGATTATGTGTGGTAGAATATGATAATTTGACAGTATTTTTGTTAAAATTCGGTAATATCTATGCTGTGGGGGAAAGTTTTGTTCTAAGAATAGAAAAGAATATTTAGCCAGAAGGTGGTAGCAATATATATTTATGGCTGTTTGGTGATCAGTGTTGGTGACAGGAAGAGCACCCGACCGTAAAAATTCTGCCTCAATAACTCTCTCCGTCCAACCCATGCTAGCATGGAAAAACGGACGTAAAAAGCGATGATGATATATATATGTATATATATACTAGGTTTTTTTGATCAGATGATCGTTGTAGCCTACAGAACAAGAAGAACTCAATATTAGAAGAGTAGTTTATAATTAAGTTTATTCAGGATCTTACACCATTGCAACGACGTTACTGCAAAGCGGATATTCGCTAAGAATTTTCAGAGAAATTGAGTTGTGATAGTCTAGGTTTTGAGTATAAATATATAGGGTAGGAAAGCAAGCATAGGGATGGGAGGAGAGGGAGAAATGATGCAATCAAGTATGGGAGGGAGGAAGGAAGGAAATGGATAGGAGAGCCAGACAAATGAGTGGGAGGAGAATATGGTATGGTAGTGTGTGAGTTTGTGAAGAGGAACTTGGGAAGCTGTGTTTGGTTGGTAGTGAGAAGTGGTGGAGGTTTATTAGAAGTTGTTATTGGTTGGTAGTGAGAAGTGGTGGAGGTTTATTAGAAGTTGTTATTGGTGAGAGGGACTTAAAAGTGTTGAGTTTGATTGGAGGACCGAACAAGCTAGATAGAGAAATAAGAAGATAAAAAAACTGGTGGGCAAGTATGTAAGATATTGAAGATATTGTGTTTGAAAGGTCAAGAAGTAAAGTAAGTGGGTCCAATGTCCATGACTATAACAGAAGTGTGTGTGTGTGTGTGTGTGTGGGTGGGTGGGTCTGTATGTGTGTGTGTGTGTGTGTGTGTGGGGGGTCTGTATGTGTGTGTGTGTTCACCATATGGATTAGCTGTCTGCTAGCCTATATAGTGAACCAGGAAGTAGCCTAGTGTGTAAATCTTCCCTGCCTGCATACAGTCTCTCAATTGACATTTGATCTAACTTCTTCACAGCTGGGAAATGCATATCTCAATGTGTTCAATTTTATCTTTCATCCTTTCGGGGTAGATAAATAAAGTACCAGTCTAGGGTGGGGTGGACTGGTGGAATTATTAGAGCGTCAGCCTTATGGTATTTGTTCTGGCTCTTTGTGTTCTGAGTTTGGATCCCACTGTAGCTTACTTGGGTGGTAGACTTGATCCATTTCCCAGTTTAACACCACCACCACCTGGCTACCCTTGAGTGCCTTCAGCAGAGGTCACACTCTGTTGCAAGCATTCAGGTCAGGGTCTCCGGTCTGAGGAAAACGTCCTCCCTCCCTCCCTCTCACCAGTCTCGGGGACCCTGAAAAAAAAAAAGGGGTGATGGGCAATACCATCCCTCTAGACTAAACAGTAAACAAAACAAAACAAAACAATAAAACACATAGAAAATATCAGGTCATATACATCATGATTTACACATCTGCTTTCTTGTCTTAGGGGTTAACATCATTGATGTTGTTCCTCATTGACACTCAAACTAAACACTTTGCTTAATGTTTCCTCTCCAGAAGTGCATCTGTCTAGAATTTCCTCCAAGCACACATTTTTCTAACAGTTATCAACCCACAGAGGTTGAAGCTGAATATCAGCCGTATTGATGTCATCACCAGTCTACTGACTGTGTCTGTATAGGTTATGGACACCTCCTCTTCCCTCTGTATAGGTTATGGACACCTCCTCTCCCCTCTGTATAGGTTATGGACACCTCCTCTCCCCTCTGTATAGGTTATGGACACCTCCTCTCCCATTTGGTCATATTAACTCAACTGACCATTATAATATATTATAATACATTTAGTTGTATTGATTATTGGGAGGATCCTTTTAGAGTTAGCTTTAGATCAATACTAATTAATTAAATTGATTTGTTACATAGCTGCAAGTCAAATATTTACAGGGGAGATGAAATGGGACTTCATGACATTGAAGTCACAACCAAGATCATTAAGTAGAGTGGAACAGGGGGGAATTGAAACCAGCATGTTTGGAACTAGCTTCTGGTTCTGTGGCACTTACTAACTGATGTTTAATTATATTGATTTCTTACATAATGGTGGATTCTTCATCAGTCTCAACGATGGGCATTCAGTTGTTCAGTCAACTGAGATTAACGTGTGAGTGGCTGAGTATTCCACAGACACGTGCAACCTTAACATAATTCTTGGGCTGAATCAGTGTAACACAATGTTATAAGGCTGAACCTTTGAATTACAAGTACAATCCAGATAGATAGAGAAGGGGGAGGAGGAGGAGGAAGAGGAAGAGGAAGAGGAAGAGGAAGAGGAAGAGGAAGAAGAAGAAGAAGAAGAAGAAGAAGCCCAGTACAAGACTGGTACTTTATTTATTGATCTTGAAAGGATGAAAAGCAGAGTTGACCTCAGCAGGATTTGAACTCAGAGTGCAGAAAGCTGGAACAAACACTGCAATGCATTTTACCTGATGTGCTAATGATTCTGTCAATTTGCTACCTTGATTCCTTATGTTCCCTATTTCAATATACACACTGTTAGGATGGCCGCCGTACCGAGTGAGTTAGTCAATGGCTATCTACTTTGTTACAATATATTGTTATGTTGTGAGACATGTTTTTTCCTTTTCTTTATGTTTTAGTCAGACAAGGAATGGCAGCAGCAATAATTTTGCAGGGCCTCTGAGAGTGGTGGGGAGAGGAGAAACCATGACATCACGAGCTACTGCAGTAGGAACCAGTGCATCAAGATATCGAGTTATCCTCAGACTGGAGACCTGGTCTGAATACTTGCAACAGAGTGGACTCCACTAAAGGTACCCAAGGACTAGGTGTCGTACATGACAACATCTTCATTATATACATCTCTAACATAATTACAAGACCTCGGATTTGTGAAGAGGACAAATAAGATTGTGGAATTTTCATGACTTTCTTAATGACGTTAGTAACACAACTAATGTGAAATGGCTCCCAACAAGATTAAAAACAGATCGTGGAACTTGATTTGCTGGGAGCATACCTCAACTCGATGGTACTTAGGCCTCTCCTTTAATGTTATGTTAATTGCTAGCATTTTCTAGTTTTTGTTCTTACAGAGTTCATGGACAGTTTAATCTCTGTTCTCACATTGTGTTGGCTATGTCAAAAATGACATGGAATTATTATTATTATTTTTTTACACTGCTTTACATTGATTTTTCTTCCCTGCTAGCATGAATAGAGTAGGTTTTGAAAGTTTGAACATTTGCATATTGTTGAAGGAATTGTTTTTTACACCTGCATTTTTCTTCTACTAAGCACAGGCATGGCTGCATGGTTAGGAAGTTTGCTTCACAACCACATGGTCCCAGGTTTGATCCCACTGTGCAGCACCTTGGGCAAGTGTCTTCTACCACAGACTCAGGTTGACCAATACCTTTTGGATGGAGATTTTGTTGGCAGAAACTGTGCAGAAGCCCGTCTTATATATGAGTAAATATGCTTTCCATATAATTTTCCGAAAGCGGTTTACCATTCGCGGGTGAAACGATGTACTGGTCCGGGGCATTGAGATTTTTTTTCTCTGATATCAGTGCATGTATTTTTTAATGCTGTATGTGACCTTCGATGGATTCTGTTTCCGTGTTGAAATTCATAATGGATTCCATATCACCACTCCAGTGGCTGCATCTGCAGCACTCTGACAGCTGCAGCTGCATCTGCAGCACTCCGGCAGCTGCATCTGCAGCACTCCGGCAGCTGCATCTGCAGCACTCTGACAGCTGCATCTGCAGCACTCCGGCAGCTGCATCTGCAGCACTCCGGCAGCTGCATCTGCAGCACTCCGGCAGCTGCATCTGCAGCACTCTACAAATAAAACTGCAGATGCAGCTGTCAGAGTGCCTTGAATGGATACCACTCAAGCATGTAATTGGTGGAGGGTCGAATACCCCATGAAATATATGCACGAGGCTCTATATATATATTTATATATATATATATGTGTGTATGTGTATATGTGTGTGCATATATTTTGGTGAAGCATATCGTTGAAGGATGTAAAACATTGGCAAGAAAACTGAAAACAGTTTGCGATATTTGTTCTGCCCTGAGTTACAGACACTCCCTTGTCACTCTTGCCATTGGAAATGTTGTGAACCTGTGATTGGCCTGCTGGAAACCTGTAACCAATAACGGTATTGTTCTCCAACTGCAATATAAAATAAATAAAATTAAAATAAATAACCACCCAAATGTGATTTAGGAACGGGATTTGTGGCAGCCAGGCCAAATAAGTCAAAAAGGTAATGTGCCTTGTCCAGAAAAAGATCACAGGAGTTAGAATAACATTTAAACTTATAACCATAGGATCAGTAATCTGGTATCTCAAAAAAGACCACAGCCATTGTGTCTGATATAGCCTACATGTTTTATATGGAGTGTTCCATTCATACTGCTAACCACTGTAGCTTAACACCAGCTATCATAAAAGGAGAAATATCTATTTCAATATAAAATACTGGCCTTGATCATGAAGGCTTTCTCAGTTACAGATTGGTTTCATATTATCCTTTGTAAATCAATTGGAGGCATATGCAGTTAATGGAAAATTTATAAAATTTATTAAAAAAACTATTAATCGGAAGATCATCGTAGATCTTCCTAATCGAAACCAAGAAAACTATGCTTCTGTTGGTTTTTTCCGTTTCTGACTACTACCTGTCAGTCGCAACTTCTGACAGAAGCATCACTGTATTTTCCGGTGACTGCTCATTTTCAGCTGAGTGAACTGGAGCAATGTGAAATGATGTACCTTGCTCAAGGACAACATGCCGCTTGGTCCAGGAATCAAACTCACAACCTTACGATCGTAAGTCTAACACCCTTAACCACTAGAAATAGCAGCCAAATCTCCTGCAATTCACACTCTACTGTCTTAAATAAAGAAAGATACATTGGACAACGTAGTCCCTGATATACAATAAGATGGGATGGTCAATCTGGAGCTAAACAACAACAACAAAACATTTATTTTGTAATTATACTTTTTTAAATAAATTGGTATTTTCTTTTTACTGCTTTCTCTGGAGGGAAGGCAATGCCCATCACCCTTTTTTCAGGGCCTCCAAGACTGGTAGAAGGAAGGAAGGTAACCAGAGACCTTGCTTGAATGTTTGCAACAGAGTGGACCCTGCTAAAGGCGCTAAACTGGGCGATGGATTAAGTCTACCACCTAAGTAGGCCATGGCGGAGTTTGAACTTAGAATGCAAAGAGCCAGAATAATACCGTGAGGTATCTTGTCCGACACTAACAATTCCGCCAGTCCACTGCCCTAGACTGGTACTTTATTTATCAACCCCGAAAGAATGAAAGAGAAAGTTGACCTCAGTGGGATTTGAACTCAGAGTGCAGTGAGCCGGAATGAATACCGCAAAGCATTCTTTCCGACGCTCTAGTGACTCTGCCAATTCACTGCCTATACATGTAGTTTTAAGGAATTACATAGATGCCTAATTCTTAATGACCTGCATGTTAATAATCAATTCAGTTACAAGAAGCATCACAGCTCTGAACACTTCTTCCTGCAGTTAATTCTTCAATTGTCATTATAAATATCAAATGTGGAATAACTTTCTATTGAATGATCTCATAGCTGCTATAAATGATGTGGACTTCGATATTCAGTTAGAAATTCTGTATTCTGCGCAAAGATATTAAAAAATTTATTACATAGGGCAAGGATGAGTGACCAGTGCCAATATCTTTTGGAAGCCCTTCCAGGATGGTGCAGCCAATGTAGTTGATGTTTAGCTTGAACTTATGTCAGGTTCGTCTCCGTACAGAAAGACAATAAGTTCCAGATGTTTGCATTTTTAGATTGAGCAAAGTTTACAAGGTTGTGATAGGAAAGAAAGAGATATATCTATTAAGTCTCTGTCATACAAATGACTGATGAAAGACTTTCTAAGTGTCATGGCCATGAACATTATGCAGTGCTTGTAATAAGATATGGACTGTCAACCCTTCAGCTGGTTGTCCAATATCCTGTAAAGTCAGTCAGCCATGTTCTCTGTACTTTAATCTACCTGTTTTCTATTAGTGGGTATGTTCATAATATAACAGTGTATAAGAATCATTCAAGAAGTAATTATAACTAATTTGTGTATCGTGAGTTCTAATGTTTCAGGCTCTTCTTTTATGGAATTTATTAACTGCTATTAACTATTTAATTTATTAATTGTTATTTACGATTAAATTAATTAACTATTTTTAACTATTAATTTAAATTTTTTTTTTGATTACGTGGACCATTTCTAGCTTTCTTAATTTTCTCTAATTTTTTTTCCTTTTTCTAATTACAGCCATAGGTATGAAACCAACATATACAATAGAACAGCAACATTAACTCTTCACATCCCGTAGTAGGACACAACTCCACACTGTATGGTTTCATTAAATTGATATGAATCATTGGACTACATATATGGTGAAAGTGAAATATTTTTGTGTGAAAACACCTCAAGCACCTGTGTTTCTTACCTGTAGATTTCCTAATAAATAAACTGCAGAAGCCCTGCTTTTAAGCAATTTCTGCTCAGAATTTTTAACAGGATGTTAAGAGTTATTAATAACTCCTACAACAACCAAAATAACATTTACATGAATGACAAATGCAGTAACAGCATTGCTAGCAACAGCCCAACTACTTGGTCACACTTTCTTGTGGTGTCAGGTGCCACCAGAAATGGTACAAAGATGACTCATCCTTCATGTGTATCACGGAGAAAGGTATGGTTCATTGTTGTATGCAGCATAAATAGTGCATAATTGATAAGTGTTTGGGCGGCAAGAAAGAAATGTTACAATAGAAAGATGGAAAGATGAATACAGCTAGTTACTGTAGGGGATCTGTTATTCCTGGAATCTGTCTTATTCAGTTCAGTTGCCATTCAGTATGGAGACAGAAAATTGACAAAATGCCTGCAGTATTAAGTTTTGGCTCTGTATGTTCTGAGTTCAAACCCCACTGAAGTGAACTTTACCTTTCATCCTTCTGATGTTGATAAAATAAAGTACTAGTCAAGTACTAGGGTTAATTCTTATAATCCATTCTAGATGTAAATGGAATTATAATAGTAGATGACATACATATTGAGGGTGGTAGACAAGTACATGCTAAAGCACCTGATGAAAAACAAGAATAATAACAAAAATAACTTCTGGAATGAAAACAGCAGCAGCAGCAACAGCAACAGCAACAACAACAACAGCAGCAGCAGTAGTAGTTCCTTATATGTGAGACCCTACTGCAGTGGTTCTCAAACTTTTTGAAGTCGTAGCGCACATGAAATCCTACAAATAATTGCAGGCGCACTATACACAGAATGCTAAGAAATATGTTG
>JAOPJM010409847.1:0-18208 GCA_027124095.1 Muusoctopus leioderma | reverse complement strand
GCGATAATACAACAAACTAATTCAGAAGATCGGTTAGTTAGTTAAGGCGGGCCTACACGACAGTTGGAGGAGTCAACGTTTTGCTAAATCGTTTCTGGCTAACGTCTTCATGATACCCAAAAAAACATTCATGGTGTAATAAATTAAACATTTATTTAATATGTGGTAAAAATTCATGATGTATGAAATTAAACATGAATTTAATAATATTTAAAATGTATCTAGAGAGCTATTAATAAATTAACTATTTATGCTTTACACTATTCATTTCAATCCTGGTACGATTAGATAAACCAATTAAATGAATGGGTTAAATTAACTAGAAGTATTTCATTAACATATTAACAAAAGTAACTAAACTGTGGACTTTAAACTCCGTAGACGTTTCCCCCATTCTTTGGCATAAGGCATGCATATGAATAACTTTTAATATAAGTGTGAATCGCCGACAATTTCGACGGTGCGGGCTGACTAGTAAAAATAGAAGTTTTAAAGGAAGTACATATTCATAGTTCCTAAAGATGGGAAAGTTTTAAATTTCTTCTTAAATGTGACCTTCAGTGAGTGTAGAGAATGAAGAAAGAGTATCCCGATGGCCTAATTCTTTTTTTTTTTTTTACTGTAACAAATTAGCTATTTCACTATTCTGGGTTCTAATTCTACAAGTGTCACCCTCCCTCCTTATTTAACAATAATTATCAGTACTCCATAAATGTTTGGCCTTGAAATCTATATTATTTTATTTGTAGGGAGATAAGGAAATCTATATTAGAAGTAATCGATCGTCACATCTATTCCACGTAACGGTATCGAGTCGCAGATAGATCTGTTAATGCTCTTGGTCAAACTAGGAAGGTTGTAACAACGCATTTCCCAATTATGAACCTACAGTCTTAACTAATTGACATTTTCCTTCACAATACTTTGAAACATAGTCTCTGAACGTTTCTTATGAAAATCTTGGACTTTATTTGAATACTATATATATTGGATTCTTAAATACTTTGTTGAATTGTTAATGTCTTCTGCATAAGTCATAGCGTCACTAAATAACTCATATAGCACATTCATTATTATCTCCACAATAAACAGCTAACTCCGCGTGTGTTTGTTCCTTCAGGTAGCCAAAACTGTTATGTCTTTACAATAAAACTATGAGCTGGTTATTAATCCGTCACAAATTTTATGAAAGATGTTGTATGAAGAAACCTTTGTTCATGTGTCACATACAATACCAATTTCATAGCCACTAGATAAAATATGTATACCAATTATTGCAACAACAATTTAGGCTACTATTAGATTTTGAAAAGAAAATCTGTTTCGGTTTGACGAACAATACGAGGCCATTAAAAGAAAAGCCTGAAATATGTTTATTGTTCTAATCTTTTAACAACCAACTGAATAACAAATATGAAAGAAAGCACTCGGCGCTGGTTTAGGAGAGATTTATGAATATGGTTATATATATAACTTTCTGAAATTATTAGCAGCATAAATGAATTAAAACGTCTCCATTTCACTTAAAACAGATTTTAACCATATATCGATTTCCAGAATACGGCAACCGATACTACACGAATAAAATTGCGAAGCATTTATTTAAAAAATGTGTAAATCTGTGAGCATATTTATTATTTGCAAGCAATTAAACACTCATGTGAGACCCATAATACAACACTGCTCCCACACCATGGATGGTGTTGCAGCTATATATACAGACATCCTAGATCTCATCCAGAAAAAGTCCACCCGACTAACTGGCATGGAGTCACTCATCAACAAACTCCAACCTCTGGCCCACGGGCGTGCTGCCTCTTCACTCTGCCATTTCTACCGCTACTACAGTGGTCTCTCCTCCTCTGAGCTATCTGGTTTCGTGCCACATTCCCCAGGCCCACCTAACCCACTCATCTCCCCACCTCCCACTACGCATATCGTGTCTGTGCGTCCCCATTAATTGCGTCACCAACCACTAAGTCCAATCCTTCCTACCCAGAACATGACCCCTCTGAAATTCTGTCCTTACCCTTGTCTGTTTCTGCAGTCATCAACTTACAGTTGCTTGAGAGGAATATCAACCACTTCGGCCACCCCTGTCTCTGGAGGCCTGCGAATGCCATGGGATCAATCCCTTCCTCCAGATCAATCAATTCTAAAATAAACTATTATGAATCATTTTTTTATATCAAATTTCTATTGTGATTCTCTTGTTGGCTGTACTACTGTACAATGAAACTAGCACGTCGTATTAAGAAAACAGATTACAAGGCTGTATTAAAGACACAAAGTCTCGCCAGTCGTATTAACGACACATAGACTAGTAGATTGTATAAACATACAGAGACTAGTGGGCGGTATTAAAACGACTAATGATAAGTAATATTGAACCTTGTGGTCAGCGAACTTGATTACGATCTCACTAGTAAGTAGATACTATAACCTCGATGCGGAGAATGATAAACATACATCTTGTTTTTATTTACTCTCCAGACTATTGGTGGAACTGAAAATAACGTAATTTCGCATTTATAGAGGTTCATTCAAAAATAATTATTTCATAAAAGCAAAACTACTTGAGCCAATTACTTCAATTCAGCTACTGGGCTTCTTATATATTTTACATAATCTTTATTGTGTTGGCGTATGTTCGTGTGTATGTTTCTAGAATGAAATAGATGAAAGAATAAAGCACTAGACTCGGACACCACACAGATGTTAAGGTTGTATATTGTTGCTTTCGTAATGTTGCGCCTTAGGTTAAGATAATTAACTGAACTTTCTCTGTTCATCAGCAGATGCTACGAGTATCGATTTATACAGCAAGTAGCTTTCTGACGCCCGAGTTGCAATATATAACAACTGGCCAGGCTTTCACTGGAATCAGAAAGTGCCCTACTAGAGATTTTGTATGTGTGTATGTATGTATTTATATAATATATACATACATACATACATACATACATACAAGACACTTGTCGGATACTGGTACAAAACCTGACCTTCTATCGAGGGTATCATATCGACTTTTATCAGCCAGCTCTTAATGGATATATGCATATACCAAGCTGGCTGGTGTTGGCAAAAAATGATACCAAAAAATAAAGGTACTCACATAGCGAGCAACTACTAGGAGACTGCATACCAAAATGTAAAGTATAAAATGTTTACAGCCTGTCAGAACCTATTTCTCTGGAATCACTATGATAGCAACAATATCATCACATCTAAACAAGCAACTGGGAAGAAAGGTGTTTGGAGAAGTACAGAGCAACTTTTAATCAACAAAACTCTGATGTCAGCTGTGTGGTGGCATAAGAGTAACTTGGTTACAGTTTGGCTGGATTACAAGAAAACATTCGATTCTGTTCCCCACTCGTGGATTCTAGAGGCCCTTCGACTTGCTAATGTTCCGAAGACCTTAATCATGGCTATAAACAACCTGGCTTCGTCCTGGGCCACCACCATTCTGAAGTTAAATACAGGAAGTGATTGTATTGTCCCTGGTAGAATGGCCGGGGTATATTTCAAGGAGACAGTCTCTCTGTGGTGTTGTTTATATTTTCAGTGAACCTCTTGTCCTTTTTGTTGAAGAAATTTGAATTCACGTAATTGTCTCCGAGGAGGGCAGAAACACCACCCTAACAGCAACTTTGCAGAAACACTACCCTAACAGCAACTTTGCGGCCGGGATAAATGTTCTTAACTGATTGTAAAACGAGGGAAAACTATAAGCCAGTCTAGCAACATCTCTATCAATGGTCTGACTATTTCTCCGATATTCGACGAGAAATGCTACAGGTACCTAGGGATGAATGAAAATATAGCCTATGATGACACTTGTAATAAGGAACGTATAATCAGGGAATATAACACTTGCATACAAAAAAAAGCAGTCCTCAGAACTCTTTGTATCCAATAAATCAGTGTCCCACAATGTGTCTTCTGTATCAGTTTTCATAACAACATTTGGGATACTCGGTCGGACGCTAGATCAGATCTGGATCATTAATGTTAAAAGCCAAACACTATTAACCAGCACCAGAAATTTCCGCATCTACAGTGATGTTGACTTTACCACCCCTTCCTAAAACGAAACAAAAAAACAGGCGGAGTCTTAACATCGATTCAAACGGCCTTTGAATATCACATCATATCCCTTCGACAATATATACTAACCCTCAAACGTCGAAGTGTATCCATAGATCAAGTATACATACACGAGACAAATAACATCAGGAGAATTGGAAAGGAGCTTCACGGAAATTATTTTCTAGTTGGTAACCAAGGATACACACCCAGGGAAGTTGCACAGATCTACTTCAACAGATCATCAGATGAAAGGTTTATCAGCAGTATTTAATTCTGTCCAATTTACGTCCATTTATACCCATGTCGTCTTGCCTTTTGTCCATTGCGAGATCGATAAAGTAATACCAGGCTGAAATAAGTATTGGGGTCGATCATATCGACCAGAGCCCTTGAAGGCGATGCCCCAGCATGACTGCAGTCCAATACAGGAAACCATTAAATGAATAAGAGAATAAAAGAATGGTTATTGGATGACACCTATTATTAAGTTTATACATTAAAACACATGAACACAAGATGCTGTAAAACATTTGATTTGTTACTCGAATTTTCCAGAAACTAGTAAGAGTAAACAATCTATTTAAAATGTATGTAGCTCACGGCGCTCTGAGTTGGCTCACTGCGCTCTGAGTTTGGCTCACTGCGCTCTGAGTTCAGACTCACTGCGCTCTGTCTTCAGGCTCACTGCGCTCTGAGTTTGGCTCACTGCGCTCTGAGTTCAGGCTCACTGCGCTCTGTCTTCAGGCTCACTGCGCTCTGAGTTTAAATCCCGCTGAGGTCAGCTTTGACTTTCATCCTTTCGGGATAGATAAAATAAAGTACCAGTCTAGGGTGGTGGACTGGCGGAATTGTTAGAGCGTCGGACGAAATACTTCGTGGTATTTATTCCAGCTCTTTGTGTTCTCAGTTCAAATCTTGCCGTTGCCTACTTGGGTGGTAGACTTAATGCGTCGCCCGGTTTAACACCACCACCTGGCCCTTGGGGGCCTTTAGCGAAGTCCACTCTGTTTCAAACATTCGGGTCTGGTCTACGGTCTGAGGATACCTTCTTCCCTCCCTCCAACCAGTCTCGGAGGCCCTGAAAAAAAGGGTGATAGGCAATACCTTGCCTCCAGACTAAGCAGTAAAAAAGAATTCATAAGTATTCAAATATTTATTATATTTAAAGTGAAATTATACTGCTGGTTTTATTTACTTATAGATTTAAGAATCATCTTCCTTACCTTATTTTTACTTTCGGAGAAAAGAGGCCGCGTAGAAATTCTAAGTTCTAGTACATACTAGTATTACAGCAACATATATATATTGGTACTACCTGAAATAATGAAAGTTTATTCATTAAAGATTTCATTTCAAATTAAGAATAAGCAAGTTCTCTTCATAGTAGAAGAAAATATGCAAAAGGAACATAACATTTTATTCCATGCTTTAACATACTAATCACACAATGAGACCTTTCAAGATCTTTGCAACTACGACATATAAACCTTCTAATGTAGGTGACATTCCTATATACAGTTTTCGATCTTTAATTTTTTTTTTCCTTCAGAAGATATTAGGGTTATAGTAAGGTGCGAACCGTCACTATGAACATTGTATATTGTGTATACTGTATATTATAAATATGTCGTTGATATGCTAATATTGGTGTTTGTTTTTTTGTCTGTTTGCACGTGATTAGGTATATTTAAGGTGACTATTGGTTCTATATGCAGTTTTGATCTGTCGGTTGAAGGAGTCTTCTGAATGTAAAGGATTGCATGCGAGTGCGACAATATTTGGAAAAACGCTGACACAACGTCCCACTGTGAGGATCCGAACTGGTGCTGTGCTGTGCTGACTGATCATGACGGCGTTGAATCATGGCTGAGACATTTTGCAGCCACTACATGAACACCAAAATGAGAGATAATGATGAACATGGTGGTCCGAGGGAGATAACTGATTTATTTTTATCAAGGACCGATATTGAGGCTATACTGAAGGTTTCAGAAATTGTTCATTCGAAACGACAAACTTGAGGAAATCTTTCAGTAAAATATGGGAGACGATAATGGATATGGAAAACCTGAAGGGAAGTTAACACTACGGAACGAACCAGCTTTATTTCTCTGCATCAGGAATCCTCTGGGCCCATTATAAAATGTCTGCATCGTCTTTGTCACGGGTCTAGATATTGTGAACATGATACTCTTGGTCAACGAAACCGAAGTATTGATGACTCATTGAGGGCATGTATCACACATTCCCTAAGTCGAGAATGTCGTAACAATGGTAATATGACTCTTAATGCATGTGTGAATTCCATACAACAAGAAACCATATCGAGTTTTAAGAATCTATATTTCTCAGGAAGACTAGTGTTGCCGATAATTATCACCTGACCAAATTGAAATCTTCTAAATGCAACTTCTGTGGTTATGAACATATAACGTTTAAATAGAAATGTTGCAGTTGTAAAGAAATGAACATGTGGGCGACAGAACCATTTTTCATCAGACTAGCTTTATAAAGAAGTGTTCAACTAATTGATAAAAGCTCTGACACTGAAACAAATATATTTACACTATAGAGCGAAGACCAAAAACACCTTACTGAATAACTTGATATGCAAGTGGATACCGGTAACGAGGTTACCTTAATTCGAAGAAAATTTTACATAATCTTTGGTCAACCCAAACTTCGCAAAAGCAATCTGCCACTTTTTCTGTTTGATGGCTCGACGATTAAAGTCTTTCGAAGGCTCTCTAGAAACAAGCACTCGATATGAATTTATACCAGACGTGGTCACAGATTGTGATAAGTCGTAGTCTTGTTGGAACCGATGTACTAAATATTAATAGTACAAGATGAATCAACTCCATTGTCTGGCGTGGAAGAGACTTGGTACGCTAAAAGATTATAAATTCAGTATGAAACGAAAATATACATCCGTCATACTTTGAATCTCGGAAAGGTCAATTCATATTTTTCCATTAGTAGTTACTAAATTATGAAAATTGACTGGACAGGACATATTAGAGCATGTTTTACCTATATAGTGGGCGTTCCCTATTATTGTTGTATGAAATCCAGACAGATGAACGTATCTGTGGTGATAAGGTGGGTTTTAATAACATTCGTTTGGACTCCTGATCCAACCCGTAATATCGTTAACTGGAAGGATATGTTTTGTATAGTTCGATCTCTGGGGTGTTTACCACAAAATTCAAATACATGATTTCAAAACAAATCATCCATTATCCTTATGGCTTTGTTGAGATGGACACGAATTTCTTATGGCATAAAGTGCAAATGCCTTTTTCAACGTGCAGCAGACAAGATCTTGAGGGACGATATAAAAAGAAATAGAATAATCCGGATGATATAGATTTGAGTGTAACTACTGAAGAGGAATTGAACCTGCATATGGTCATATTGGATCGCCTAAGAGACGCAGGCATGACTATAAAATCAGAAAAATGTATATTTAAGTCACAAGATTTTCGTTTTGGGGATATTCTTTTTTGTATGAAGGAGTTTCTCCAAACCAACGTTTGGTCTAGAAAATATTAGAGGAATCTTCTTAGAATTAATCATTTTTTGGATTGGTAAATTTCTGTGGTCGGTATTTGCCAAAATATTCTGAAATAGTCGAACCATTTTCGCAATTCCCTAAGAAAAATGTACAATTTGCTTGGTACAATGCATTCGAGAATTCAAAAAGTGCTCTTGCTGAAAATCGTCTGAGAATTGTTGATGACAACAAAGACGTCACATTATCAAATAATTCTAGTGGGCATTATATTTCAGGAATTTTATCGCAGAATAACCACCTGGTGCAATATTTATCAAGGAGGATAACCGCTGCTGAATCTAATTATTCAAATATTGAGAATCTTTAGCAATTGTGTTAACCACAAATGGTGCCTGTCAATTTTTACTCGACAAAAATGTCTTTCTTGCATCCAATCATAAACCTCCTAAATTCCTCTTTAACCCACGAAAAGAAATTCCAATGGTTACGTCTTCGAGGATACTGAGGTAAGCCATCCAGCTCATAGCATTATATTTTGATATCACATATGTCAAAGAAACTACCATTCCTCACGTCGACGCACCATCATGGTGACATTTTAGATCGCGAGAAACATTCGTTTGGACGTTATTGATAAATACATAAACAGGATAGTCAATCAGAATGCAACACGCCTATCTTCGAAAACATTGCATGATGCGGTACTGTGCAAAATTATTCATAGAATGGAAGGAAATGTTTGTAGTAACTACTCCAACGCTGAAAGACCCCATAAGCATGTTAAACATAGATTAACTCCTTGAAAATGGTATCCTTTACACCTGCGAGATGAATCTAGGAATGAAATCATTAACAGTGTTAATGACGGTATCCAGTGTGTGATTAGTTGCTACACGCAATTATCTGAAGTATGGTGGCCTGGTTGTGGCCTGGTTATTCACTATGTCGAGGAATACATACATAAATGTCTTAAATGTGCAGAGAAAGAATATAAAAAAGAATAGGATTTATTCGTGGCATAAGGAGTTAGAACCCTCGACTCGAGTACATAGGGACCATAGCCATGTTAATGGTATCGGATTGATGCTTGTCCTAGTGAATTCCGTTTTAGAATGGTCAGCGGTTATTCATGTTCCTGATAAGAACTCAAACCACAAAACGGGTGTTACGGATAATTTTCTCTCGGAATGGCCTTAGAGTCGAACAACTTCCCTAGATTTCATGACGCTAATCTCTGTTCTTGGCTACATACAATTGGTTGCATTCCTTACAAAATGCCGCCATATCACCAATCAAATAGAATTGCGGAATGGATGATTCAAACAAAATTATATTTAGTGTCCTCTCTACATAGAGAAAAGCATGAGTCGTGTTTACCCTAGCTATTCCTCAGTTATCATGCGGACGAGCTAGAAAGATTTAACTTAGATGGGACGTCAGATCTGTGCACCCCTGATAATGTCCTATTTCAAAGATCTGCAGATATGGTATAAAAAGGATTTAACATCAGAAGTTGCAAGCTTTGTGATGGAAGCTGGGAACAACACATCTATAATTGCAAGGATGTGATTTGATTTTTGGCTCATACAGACCAAATCCGGCCTAAACATGAGCCACTTAAAACAAGTGAGGATGATTGCAAAATGTGTGACGATGTCCATTTTGGTAATGTCACCTGATATAAGAAGCACATGTGATGTGGAACAAACTTTGGACAAACGAGATGTAAAGCTATAGAGAAGGAATCCTCAGGAGTACTAGGCTCTACTCGAGGTATCGAATCCTTAAGTTTTAAGCAGATGTGAAGATATTAGTGTTATAGCCAGATGCGAAACCGTTACTATGAATGTATATTGTGAATACTGTGTATTGGCGATACGGTATATTGTAAATACGCCATCGATGTGTTAATATTGGTGCATGCTTTTTTGTTTAACGTGGTTAGTTATATTTAAGGTGGCTATTAGTTCCATGTTGTTTGGCCTGTTAGTTGATTGATCTTTGTGGATGTGAAGGATCACATGTGAACACGACGATAGTTCTGTAAACTCTTTGCGATACGACACGGTTGAGTAAAACACCTGGTTATAGCATGACTGCAGTTAACACAACGTTGTGTGAAATATGTAATTGCAAACAACTTTTGAACAAATAATCATAGACGAGAATGATACCGGTATTGTAACATAATGGATAAAAATAATTTCGAAATCTATATTTAAGCGATGTTTTAATAGTTTGTATACGAGTATCACCAGTTTCAAAACTTGCAATTATTTGTGATTGACATTGAAATTCGAATTAATATTCTGAAAAGAAAATATGTTCCTAAATGTGATAGTAAAATCCGTACAACTGGAGAAAGGCGCTCCACCGCCGCACGTACCTTAAGTTCACTCGTATCAGCACAACCTCACAACCAAGCTTCACCTCATCAAGGCTCTGGTGGCCGCACGCCTCCCATATGTCTGCAGTCCGTGGACAGAAAAACAGCTAAATCCAGCCCCATTGACACATTCGGTTTGTGAAATCTGCTAGCATCGTCTTAGCCTCTCGTAGTAGGACATGGCGAGAAATTATGAGCTAGAATGATGCCTCGGAAGTTGGACTGTTACGTCCGACACGTTATATGCACGCAAACCCAACTAGTGTAGTCATGTTGTGTGATGTGGCGTATCTCAGTTGCCGTAATTACAGGGTTTCACATGCATGCAAGAAGAGGACGTGGACAACCTAATGCTAGATGGGTGAACAACTTGACAATGTGGATCGACTTTTCACCTGACAAACTTAGTCACAAATTAAGAATAAGCAAGTTCTCCTCTTAGAAGAAAATGCCAAGGGAACATAACATTTTATTCCATGCTTCAGCATAATAATCTCGCTAGAGACCCTCCAAAGAACTTCAAAAATATACAACATATAAACCTTCTAATGTAGGTGATATTCCTATATACAGTTTTTGCATTTTAATTTGGCGCCACCTTCTTAGCCCCTCATGACCGGACATAGTGACAAACGAATAGTTGGAATCACACATTGGGTGTTGCTGGAATTTTACGTCCGACATGGTATATGCACATCATGTGTGATGTGGTGGTCTCTCGGCTGTAGTGATCACAGGGCTTCGTATGCATGCAAGGAGATGACGTGGACAACCTAATGCTAGATGGGCGAACAACTTGACAAAGTGGACAACCTTTCACCTTACAAACTCGAGTGACCATTCGCTTGGCAAACGGAAGGCCGTTGAACAATGCAGAAGCCAAATCCACTAGTGACCGCCACTCACTGCTAATCTGTAAAAACGGGCGCCTGCGGGTTAAGCAACGTCTCTAAACGATTACGTTAAGCGTGAATAATCGATATAAAAGACAGTCACTTGTAAAAGAATAATTGATGATGCAATCGTGAATAAATTTAATATCCTATTGTAAATGATGGTTACCAGCAGCTATTGCCAAGCAATTGAAGATTCTCATTCTTTTAAAGTCTCTACATGAACAAATACCTTATAAAGACAAATCTAAACAGGTGATTACATTGTGGCATTCGCGAAATTTACATTCTAGATACAAAATAATGGCGCTATCGAGGAAAACGTGTCCATCGAGGGAATTAATATTTGATCGTCATAAACCATTCAAAATTATAATCACACGAACGTATGTTAATATTTCCGATATATGAAATTATCTTGTATGAATTATTAGTGAATCGATAAAATGTACATGATATAAAAGAATGTCGTGTTTAACAGTTATTAAATGTTGCTAATTGGGAGTAAACTTATTCATCAAATTTAAATAAATGAAACAAAAGAATAAATGTTTATAAAATTCACTCAAACTTGCATGTAATCCAAGAAAATACAGCGAAACAATTACTCTTTTATTAAATTAAATTAAATTAAATTAAATTACATATAACTAGTACTGTTTAAATATTTTAACACTGAAAGGTTTTCTGAGCTGGTGCTTTCTGAAATTAGCTCCGGGTGTGTTTTGTCAACTTTGCACAGTAAATTTTCTAAAGAGCTTGCCAAAATATTTAGATATGCAAAGATAACAGCAACACCACAGTCAGAAACTGTTTAAAGTCTGGATTAAAATATGATTATGTATATAAAATTATTTTTGAATAAACTTACAATCAGGATTGTAGTCCATTGCTTGTTCCTTCCAACTAGAATATCCCTTTAGTACAGATGTTTCCAAATAGTTTGTCGCTGACACTCTGCGTTTCGCGAAATAAGTCAAATCTGATCGATTTTTATGAATATTTTGCTGTGAAGCATATTTGAGATGACCACTCTGCGTACAATTAGACACTTTACTGGTGACCTGATATATTCAACTATTCTATTTATTAACTAGCCAAAAACCCGCTCGGAAGTTCTTTCATTACTTGCATTTTTACTGAATTCTGTTTAACAAATTTCCATCGCTCCTTCACTGATCATTTGTCAACGTTTAATTTTAATCCAGCAAAGTTATATTTCGGGAACTGAAAATATTAATTCATGCGTATTTATCAAAATGGAGCAGCAATATACTCTGGAGGTGATTGGAATTAAAGGAACTTGATTTCAATCACCTCCAGAGTATACTGCTGCTTATTTTATATCAATATCCAGCTTGTTTGCTCTCTATACTTCTACTTCCATTGTTATACTTAGTTTGCATTTTGCTGGTCGTAAAAACTAAAGGTGTTATAGGGTGGTCTGAATTTGCGCCGCAGGCTGGTGGACCAAAGTAGCATAGAAACACTTCCGGGGTTACCCTGATTCCAAAAATGTGCCATTTGTGGGGGTAGACACACCCACCTACAGGGTGCTGAGTCTAAAAGCCAAAACGTCATGCGGATACACGCACAGAAATTCGCATTTATTATTATAGATTTTGTATCGCTAAGAAAACTTAATGTGTCACGAAAAATGTTATTTTTAAAACTTGTTGCCAATGTGAAAAGTTGAGAAAGCTCTGTTAGTATTATGTCCTCTCATATCACCTGATCAATGAAATAAAAAGAATCTGTCTTTATATTAAGCACATTCGAGGCGGATGGATTGATAGAATCGGTAGAGCATCCGACAAATTTCTTCGCGGTATTTTGTTATACCTTTTTACGTTCTGATTTCGAATCCCACCACATTTAACGCAGCATTTTATCGTTCCGAGGTCGGTAAGATAAAGTACTTGTCTGGAAATTTATTTTATCTTTCAAAATGTGTCGCTGTGCCAATATCAATGTTAACAAATCAATATCAATGCTAACAAATCAATATTAAGAACAGTCGAAATATTGAAACGCAAAGTATCGACTATTAAAAACAATATAGATACAACACTATAAGGTTAAAAAATCTATCGGCAAAATGAAATATAAAACTTCACGGTGGTATAGAAAGATGGTTTGATATATAGAGAGGCTTCAAATTGTAAGAGAATTTAAGAACATCAAGCTTAATCTGAAGCATGAAATTATATTTCAGTGTATACAATACGTAATAGCGTTGCTGTAGATTTTATCAGATTTACACGTTATTATCAACAGTATGTTCCTTTATAAAATTGCCAAATTGATTTTATCCCTCGTGTGCGCATACCAACTTAACTCTCAAAAACGAATCGAAATAAATCTAATTGCTGAATCGATGACATAGCGATAATTTGGTTTATAGCCAGTTAGTGAAGCCAGCAATGAATATTATTTGAGCGTATAACCATAAACTAGAATTTGTCTTCCAAATAACCACAAACCTCGTGCTGTTATTGATTGCAACTATATTCTAAACGACGATGTGTCAATTTACTGAATGTATCAACCTTAAAAAATATATTAGTATTTAAGATATATTAGTAGTTTACACATTTGTTTTATGTACGGAACTTTCGCAGGAATTTGATTGCAGACATTTATTCTTTCTCTACAGAATAATCAATGACGGATCCATTTTTTCGGATAAAGTGCTTTTTGGGCATCATTTAATTTCTGTCTGCAAGAAAACCTGACGATCAAACATCCAAACGGTTTTCCTACTGCACCGCTAGCTTTGGACTCGTGACAAAAAGGTGCCATGGTATTACTGTCAATCATAGTGTCCTAAAGTAGTAAAACAGAAGAATCCACGGAAACTAGTGATGGTCTTCACCGGCAAATAGTAATAAAGTTCAAACAATCGAATAAATATTATGTCGTGAAAAGACATTTCATTGCTCTCTAACGAAAGGTTATTCTCGAAACATTAGACTGCTCCTCTCTCTGATGGCCTACAATTTATTCCACTGCTTTAACTCTTAATGTTCCAAATCCTATTAAAATTCCATAGGTTAATGGTAAGTAATTAATAGTACTCTTTAACCTATTGGGTTAGTGACAGAGATCAGAACTGTAATAATTACGTTGGGGACTTAGCGTGAATCGGTGTCCCCTCGCTTTCTCCAGAACTACTGGGGAATTTTACTCACTAATTAATGCTAACAAATAGCGAGTTAACGAAGGAGCCTCTGTTTGGTCGCTCAACCTGCTAGAAATAGCAGCCAAATCTTCCACAATTCACACCCTACTGTCTTAAAAAATGGAATGAAGAACTCATTGGATATCCAAAACATCGGGCTTGTCACGGCTGGAATACCTTTCATCATCAGTCTTCATCAGAGCTGACCTGGGTCTAAATAACAGGAGCAACAACAAATAGTTATCAATTTTACAGAACTGTCACGGCTTATGGCTGTGAAATCTAGCGCTACAACTCGGTGGACTGTTCCATTAACGTAATACGAACAATCAACTATCTCAACTCAACCGGCTGACAAACATCCTGTAGGAGACGGTTCAACACGATACCACACCATTAAATTGATATGAATCATTGAACTATATGGGATAAGTGAACTATTTTGGGGTCAAATCGCATCAAGCGCTTATGTTTATTACCTGTAAATTTCATAATAAATAAGCTGCAAACAAACTGTTTTTAGACATTTTCTGCTCAATCATTACAAGACTTAAACATTTACGACGGGATGTTAAGAGTTAATGAGATATTTGCCATAGACTACTACTGAACTGACAGATAATATGAGGGTGCTGTCAACTTGAGACGTTAAATAAAACAAATGATCTAAGATTTTATAAAAATAGTTGTCTGATTCGTGAAAGACGAAAGTTTTCCTTTGTTTAGTTTTTTTTAAGTTAAAAGTGGACCGACACTTTTGATCGCTTCACATTTCAATTCTAAAATAGCTATGAATCTTTTAATATAATCATTGCTGACTTTAAACAGGCAAAATAAAACAATTTGTGATAAAAAAAAAATTACATCTCAATCCTGATATTTTTTTTAAAACAAACGTCGTGTTTTTATTGGTGTAGAGTATTAAATATAGAAAATACTACTGACAGGTTATAAGGATGAATGTTGCTGTTGTTTAGTTGCTACAGCTATTAAGGACATGGCAATATGGTGTTTAAGTTTACCAAAATTATTTAGAAATTGTGTGAAATTTTGATAATCAGTTACAAATATAAGGATAGATATAGTCAACATGTCTGCTACTGAGTGGGAAATATTTTGATGCAAACTTTGTTTTTTAGTATAAGAAATCAATATGAAATCTAAGAAATGTAAAAATCAATATTAGTAGATGAGTGATTGATATGTTGTATAAAGAGTCTGTGTTTATCTAATAATATATTTAGTGAACTGAGTGATGGGATGCTACAAACATTAAACATTCCATGCATCATACAGAACATATACATCAATTTAGTACTAATTCATCATTTTAGTACTAAACGCTGAAATGTCCAGAGGTCCACCAACCCCAGTAACAATTATCTAATAACAATCTATACTTTTATCAAACGTATTCTTTAACATCAAACTATCATAATGATTTGAAACATTGGAACAAGGTTTAAAATGTATAGGAGGTGGGTATAATCGGTTGAATCGATACTAGACTATTACTGGTACGTCTTTTACCGATACCGAATGGGCGAAACTAAAAATCACATTTAGTCTAAGACTCTAATGTTTCTGACAATCCACCACCTTACACCAAGGTTTCATAGTCCCAGTTGTTGTTGTTGTTGTTGTTCAGCCCCAGGGTAGCCCTGATTGATCAGATCAATGACTTTCCAGCCATGTCCATCCCGTCTTTTTCTTCAGACATACTGTACCTACTACTGACTACATTATCCAATATATCATTCCTGTTTCTGAGACGTAGACGTTCAGGATATATATATATATATATATATCCGTGTCTGCTTCGGTCACACACACATATATCTATATATATATATATATATAAATATTGAAATAACAACAACAACGTAAACAAATATCTTTACAATTGTTTCCTGGTCATTTTTCGATCTTATTGAGCAGCTAAGTCAATAAGATTCCAAGTTCCCATTCGTCGGAGAAAGTTGTTTACTAATAGATCTGGGTAACCGAAGGGCATGCCGGGTAAATAAGATCTAAAAATGACCAGGAAACAATTGTAAGAATATTTGTTTACGTTGTTGTTTATATTTCAATATATATATATATATATATATATATATACACATGTATATATATTTGTGACTCTATGTTTCTGTCTATCTTTTTTTCTCTCTCTCTCTCCCCTCTGCTATTCTTTTCTCTCTTCCCTTCACACTGACCACCCTTCCCTCTCCCTCTTCCTCTCTGATTCCCTACTCCACCTCCTTCCTCCCAGATTTCAATTCTGGCCTCTCAGCCCTCACTTCTACTTTCGTCTTTTCAGTCCTTTTCGACACTGGCTTTCGTACAGGACGCATCGCTTTCTATCGCTCTTCGCTACTTCTCTCTGCTTTGTGTTCAAAAGACCAATTGTCCGAACCTCTTTATTTATTCCCACCTTAACTTACCTTTATATTTAATGCTCCAGTTATGTCTGTCTATGTCGAAAGACGGCTATGTTTATCGTTCGTTGTCTTGCTTTTCGCATTAATTCCCTAGTAGAATATTGATAATTTCTACTGGTACACTGGAGGGATAAGCGATACTGTCGTTTTGAAGTACCGAAATCGCAAAACCTGCTGCCGACAGTTGATGAAGGGTTTATGCGTATAGGTTTTTTTTGTCTATGTTCTATGCTTAATTTCACCACCATCATTAATCACTATCATCACCACCACCAGAATCTTTACCATCATCACGATCATCAATATCACCACATTCACAAACAACAGTATTATCACCATCGTCACCACCATTATCAACACCAGTATTACCATCATCATCATCATCATCATCATCATCATCATCATCATCATCATCATCATCACACCATTCTGACCATTACCATCATCATCATTATCATTATTAATTTCCCCCCCCCCCCCCCACTCGTGCCTGTCATTCGATTTCGGCTGAGATTATCAACATTATTGGCCTCTTTCTCCTACTTAACTTAAAAACACCTTTCCCGAGAGTAGAAAGAAGCCTCTACCGTGACGACGGTCTTCTGACCCTGACAAACTGCAACCACGGGCTGACTGAGAGATTCCACAAAAACCTGCACTGCATTCTTAAAGAATTCGGGACTTAACATCTCTGTAGAACACAGCATATCTAAAGCCAACTTCTTGGACGTCACTCTGGACATCACCTCTCTTTTCTACCCGTATCATAAACCAAATTATAGACAAAATTATATACACATCTATTCTAACCACCCTAGGAACATCATCAACCACCTGATTCCCAACATTTCTCACAGGATTTCTTACCTATCTGCCAATAGACAAATCTCCCCGATGCGGCACCCTGCAACAATAGAACATTAGCTAGAAGTGGATATAACGACACACTCTCATACATAGAACCTACACCCAGCTCTCCTAGAAATAGGAACAGAAAAGGAACCTCACATGGTTCACACACCCTTTCAACATTAACGTAGCTACACCCATCAGTAAAATCCTCTCCGCACTTCTTAGTAAATATTACAACACAGTTACTGCAAAATATTTAATTTAAAAAAACACTATTCAAATTTCCTACTCTACTACCCCTAACATTGACCAATGCGTAATTGCATCTTACATCTACAAACTTCACCAAAACAGGAAGCACACTCCTCCCAAATCTTGCAAGTACACCGACCCAAACAATTACCCACAAAACAATAATTGCCTAGCCAAAGACATAGTATACAAATGCACATTCAACACCAACACCTCATCTAAGGCCTATATAGGTATGACCTCGAACTTCTTTAAATCTAGGTATAATTAACATACTCTAATAGGTCAAACCAAACCTCAGTAACTAGTTACATTTATGAACTAAAACACAAATCTATTCCATACAAACTTAATTGGGAAGTCCTTTCTAAAGCAAGGTCCTATACGGGATATCTTTTTCGCCAAAGACACCACCCGAACTGAATCACTGAAGGAACTCCGTTTTGCGTCCACTGAATTTATAGGACCTATAAACACTTTCACGTTTCGGAATTTACTAACCGGTAACTCCTTTTCCATGTATGTATGTATGTATGTATGTATGTATGTATGTATGTATGTATGTATGTATGTATCTATCTATCTATCTATCTA
>JAOPJM010409748.1:0-11314 GCA_027124095.1 Muusoctopus leioderma | reverse complement strand
CACACATATATATATATATATATATATATATATATATATATATCTGTGAGTGTGTATGTATGTATGTATGAATGTATGTATGTATGTATGTATGAGTATGTGTGTATGGGTATGCGTGTGTGTATGTGTGTGTGTGTGTGTGCGTGTGTGTTTATACATGTAAAACGTTCGCACTATTATAATCGAATTTCTCTTTCAATCGGCATATCCGTTGAATGTACAGAGCATAAGAGTCAGTAGAAATATATGTATACATATGATATATAATACTTTTAACCTACATACATAAACTATACGAACCAGAAATGTGGTGTTTAAGAATTCTGCTTCGCAACCACATGTGATTCGATACCACATGGCGACAATGTGGTCAAGCGTCTCTTACCGTAACAGCGGCTTGACCAATAGTTTATGAGTGCAATTTAGTAGATGGAAATTGTTAGGAAGCTCATCAGGAAGCTATATATATTTATATATATATATATATATATAAGTCAACTAGTGGTTTAGGTCGTCTCCTCACGATTACAAGTTCTGGGGTTCGATTCCTGGACCGGGTGGTGCGTTGTGTTCGAGACCTATGCACTTCACTTCATCTCACGTTGCTCCAGACCACTCACCTGAATAAAATATTACCGGCAGCAGCAGCATCTGGGTTCTAACCTTGCATGAGGCTGGCGTCTCGTCAAGGAAGGAGTCTAATTCGGGGAGAGGAAACTCCTCAACCAGGGAAGGCACTTTATCTAAGAAAGGATAAGCTCTGTTTTCAAATCTCATTGCGGCTATACTCACGTTTGGGAAATGTCTCGGAAGTAAACGCTGAAGGCAAATCCGAAGCTGGATTCCTTAATGCAGACCAATGTTGGTATCATCGTTGTTGTGGCAACGTCCGTGAAAACACTGGAACCAAGCTCTGCTGCCCCCTGCCTTTCACTTTGATATCATCAGTGGTGTATATAGGATAGACTCTCAGCGTGGGCAGTGCTGGTATTCTATACTAACCGTGCCTAGTCCTATCTTTGTGGAGGACTCTCCAAAGCCGCCTCACTGTGTCCGCACAGCATGGAAAGTATCATTATTATAACTATTCCGTGTCCATAAGTGTGTTATATATACATGTACACATCTTTATTTTGATCTCCGCTGTCTTGTGTTATTATGCTATTTTACTCTTAGCTTGGCAAGCTTATGCACACTTCAGTGAATGTTCTGTTAGCTGATAATATATAGGAACATAAATTCCTAGCTAGCTCCAAATAACCGGTTTGGTGTCTGTCACTG
Organism: Muusoctopus leioderma; assembly: GCA_027124095.1. Lineage (NCBI taxonomy): Eukaryota > Metazoa > Mollusca > Cephalopoda > Octopoda > Octopodidae > Muusoctopus > Muusoctopus leioderma. The sequence goes on along the minus strand of JAOPJM010409748.1, from coordinate 10,033 downwards.
ATGAGACCAAAAATATCGAAGCACTGGTGTATTGCAGTCTAAGCGATCCATTCGGAGCTTGATATGTTTTTTTAAATATAGAAAGTATGTATGGAGAAGTTGTTAACCGAGACTAAAAGCACAGCGAGAGCCGTTGCACGTTTAGGTGTTATATATTCATGTACACAACTTTAATTTCAAAAGTTTTTATTACAAAACGTATGAAACAATATCCCCCATAATAAAGTGTCAAATACATCAGATCCGTTCTTTCAAAATAACTCGCGCTACATAAATTCATCTAAATCGCTTGTTACCAAGAACTGAATTTTATGTCCTGTAAAAAGGATGACATCTATATTTCTTGGAAATATGTTGTTTGATTAATGTAATTTGACGGAGATACATGCGTCATGTAAGAATTCCATTTAATAAATTACTTTTAACTTCCGAAAGTTAAAGGATGATTCAAAGTTTTTCACACGAATTATTAAATTCAGCAGTAATATTGTACAAAAAGGTAAAAATGTAGTTTAAATATTGAAACGAAAGAGTTAAAATCAGCTGCAATATTTCCTATAATGAAACCCTAAAAAAGCAAAACAATTTGGGAAGGCGAAAAGTCAATAGTGGCCAGAAACCAATAACATCATTTATCAAGTATTTGTTTCAGAAGACAAATACTCTTACTTTTTAGATTACAAATTAGACTTACAGCAGATCGCTATTTATATCAAACACAAGCTATAACTTAACTGAATGGCTCGTCTAATTTGCATAATGTGCATTCATTGGCGACGTTTACAATTGTTTACGTTTTCACAGCGCGGCTTATAATTTAAACTGTGGGTATATCTACATTAGATTTATCTTAGATTTTCTAATATACGCTATATTGTGCATAACTGTTTTATTATTTAATTCATCATGCCGCCAACGAATGCATTTTATGCTAATTAGACTGGCCATTTCAGCCAAAATCTGATCTGGTTTATGTTTGATATAAATATAAATTTACAGTAAGTAAGGGTATTGTCTTCTGACGAACGGCCAATAAGCTGTAAAACATGTCAAGGCAATCCTTATATTTTTCTGTGTACAAAGAGAATGAAAAAATGTATTTACATGTATTTACATTTATTCACAGCGAGTATTATAATTTAAACTATAAGTATATCTACATTAAATTTATCTTAAATTTTCTAATATACTCTGAATCGTGCCTAAATATTTATTATTTAAGCCTAGATTATTAACCGCAAAATTTAATTTCATGAATCATTATACGTAATAGTGGAAGAATGTCTTGTCATTTTCCAGAAAGATTTGTCTATTTTTGAGGTTCTTCTAATGTAAACAGAACGAGAGTGAGGAAGCGAGTACGTTACCTCTTTGAGGTGGAGGGAAATTAGAGGGTGATAAAGAGAATCAATGAGGGAGAGAAAAAGCGAGATAAAAATACAGTGTAGAAGAATAAAGAAAAGAGAAAGAGAGGGAAGGTGGAAAACAAGTGTGAGAGGGAGTAGGAAACATAAAAAGAAAGACACGCTGTAAGTTTACCTTGCATTTCTAAATAATAGATACATACATAGATATATATATATATATGTGTGTGTGTGTGTGTCTCTCTCTCTCTCTCTCTCTCTCTCTCTCTCTCTCTTGTCCTTTTCCTTGAAGGGTTTTGCCCGAGCCGTTGAATAAACTGTTTTCTACGCCCTAAGCGTCGTTTAATTTCTATCTGGATGTTTTTCCCGTCGTTCCTCCTGGATTATTCGTGATGTAAACCGTGTCTTCCTGGATTTTGTAAACCGTGTCTTCCTGGATCTTGGATTTTGTAAACCGTGTCTTCCTGGACTTTGTGCTGTTACCTTTCGTCCCACTTTGCATATATAGATATATATATATATATATATGTGTGTGTGTGTGTATGTATGATCTTTCCCAATATATATAGATAATCAAACATCAATAAGAAAGAGATATGAAACAACAGTCTTAGTGTTGTTGTTTTATCTATGTTCCCCATGCTGAAAATATTTCCAGATCTTTATCACTATCAACACTAATAAACTCAAAAATCAGTCAGTTGACTGAATGGTGGTGCTAATATGTCTGGTTTCATATATCTATCTAAAAGCAAAGCTATTTTAAGTTTTAAATTTCCTTCACAATCTCAGTTCTCTGTAGTAGTAATCTTGTTTAACAGTTTATAGAAATATTATCTGCTTAATTTAATATTCGCAGGTACCAAAACCACCAGCAATATTGTTATTGGCATGTCTATTTGAAGAATATTGCTTTAAGTGGTCTATAGTGTTCTTAAATAAATTGTTAAACTAAGATGATTAATTTCAGATGATTAATTCAGTGTTTTTAGTTCAGACTAAAAAAAAAGTTTATATGAAGCTACTAAATGTTGGAATGGTATATTTTCACAAGCTGTTTGAGATAGTCTAGATAGTAGAGCACCTTACTGTATTTAGATTAGTCTCCCATTGTTCTGAAGTCAAATTCCATTGAAACCAATAAATGCCAATAATATACTGGGATTGACTCAATAGAGAATATCTGTACAAGATTGGCTTTTTGGCTTGGTAAGTAATCAATATTATACATTACTATTTCAAAACAATGAAAGTAATAGACTTTTAGGGAAATCTTTGCAATTTCTATCTATTATATACCCTTACCTAATTAGTAACATATGTTAGTGGTATGTGTGTATTGAAGAACCATTCCGTCAATGACATGCATTAAGATATGTGTATTAGTGGCTAAGAAATGTGTATGTATTAGACAATATGTATGTATGTATGTATTAAACAATATGTATGTATGTATTAAACAATATGTATGTATGTGTATATATATATATATATTTATGTAGTGCACTTAAGCATTTAGGAATGTATCTATTCATGATTTGTCCCATGGTTAAGATGCTTTATTCAGTTGCTAATGTTGATTTCATTGTGTTATTATTACCAGGCGACAACATTATTTCCATTGACTAGGAGATTAGACAGTCTGTCTTGTATTGGCTTGAATTTGTGAGAACTGATTAGCTTTCAAAGAAATCTCAGTAACACAAATCTCTGTGCCATATTTTATCTGAAATTGTATGTTACTTGTGAAGTCTCCCTTGTTCCCTGCTGGAAAGTACATTAGAATTTATGTGAAAGTAATGTTAAAACTGGTATGGAAAAACATGTAACTCTAATATAATATATTATTGTCATAATTTCAACTAGCAATAACCACGGCTCATATTTATTTCATTGGCCATGATACCACCTCTCTAATTGCATCTTATTCTCAGTTCAGTTCTAATAATATATAATGAAAGCAAACTTTTATAGTGAAATAATAAGGATTACATAGATAGTGATAATTATGACAGGTTTGAAATGCAGCATAGATATATCAGAATACTGAATCCTCTCATGTGTGAAGCCTAATGTTCCCAAGTATATCATAACTACTAATTCTTAACTCTATGTTCTACCTTTTCTGCAAATATCTTCCACTAATTCACAACACCTTTTTTCATATTTCATGCCCCATCCACTCATACTACATGTCTTTACCAGCATAGTAATTTCCCATATATGTCCTTAATGCTTGGCCTTCAAATAACCAGTATCTTTCTCAACTCATGCTGTCAGGTATACTTTTACATTATTCTGTAGCCAGTCCAACATAAATTACTACAAATGTAACCAAAAGACAACAGAACCTCTATGTAAGTCAAAGTTGCTCAACCTCATACAATAGAAGTCATATTTTGCCTGAGATAAACCTGTTGTTGTTTAGCCCTTGATCAACCATGACTGAGCAGATCTATGATCCAATCATGACCATCCATTTTTATTTTTCAGACACAGTGCACCTCAGACTGCATTATCCAATGTGTTCTTCCTTTTTTAAGATAGTAGGGTGTGAGATGCAAACTGGCTACTATTTCTAGCAGGTTGATTGACTATGTAGAGACCCCCCTTGTTGGCTTGACCTCATGTTGTGGGCATCAGATGATCAAGGTTCTAAAACTAAGTAAACATTAAATATCTGACCAAATCCTATACACTGGGCTTTCAGTAAAGATAATAGGTAGTAATTATACAGTCTTGAGTGCCAGTCTAGACTGTTTAATTGACGTGATTAACTTAGCCTTTCATCACGCTGGTTGATAATATAAGGACTAGTGATCATCATCATATATTAAGTGTATATAGTCAAAAAGTCGATTCTGTCTGGCTTGATCTGATTGGCCTCTCTATACCATAGTTCTGTTTGATTAGAGCTGAGAAATGTAATCAGTTGGATTACCTTAACTATGTGACTATACACTCTAACTCCTGTCAATGGTTACCAACGATGAAGTAAATAAAATCCGTACAAAAATTTGCAGTTTTTGTGACCTGATGCATCCATAGAATGGATCCAATGTGTGCCACTGAAATTTGACTCTCTGAGCAGGTACTGTGTTTACATCTCACTTCTCTTTGGTTGTTTATTTTACATTTTCCAACCAGGTATATGTTACCTCAACTCAGATGGACACCTCATCAGACTTGTTGATTACTCAAACTTTGGTAAATAGCAAAGGAGTTAATTTGAGGATGCAAAACTTTATAAGTACTGACCTGTGATTGGTGGTATAGAATTTCTTAAACACATTCGTCAGCAGAGCATTTTGGTTTGTTTGTTTGTTTGTTTGTTTTTTGGTGGGAGGGGAGGTGTCTGTATGATGTATAGCCAAGGTTTCCTGTGTTTATAAATCTAACACAACACCCGATACTTTTCTATAATCATTTTTACTTCATTGTAGGAACCATACAACTATTCTCCTTCAAACTTTTAAACAGATTATATAGAGAAACATTATTTTCATAGGCAAATATGTTAAAAAAGACTACATGCTTTCACTTTGACTGCCAGCTACATTCAGTTAGCCTGTCAAGGAATATACAGATAATTTAATGCTATGATTACATGCCCCAGGGTTCACTTAAAAAATACATAAGTAATAAATATTATAAAACAAATAAATAGAAATTGTTGTTTTCAAAAACCTGCAGTTTCAACTACATGTCACCAAAAATATAACATATCTGTTTTCCATATTTAGCTTGCTATGACTGCGTCAGAGTGTCGCTAGGAGCTACACCATAGGAATTTACCATTCCATTTTCAATATTTAGCTTGCTATGGCTATGTCATAGTGTCTTTGGGAGCTACACCGCAGGAATTCACCACTGCATTTTCAAGCCAATGAGGGAGTCTCTATATGGTCGCTATGCCTGCTAGGAATAACAATCAAATCTCTCTCAAATCACACCCCCACTGTCTTAAAAAGGGAAGGACACATTAATGGGCTGGTCACAGCTGAAATGCTTTTGATCATAGGTCTGCTCAATCAAAGTTGACCTGGGCCACACAACAACTGATGCAATTTATAGACATAAAGTCTAAGATCATTTGGGTATATAGTTAAAGATGTTGTGGCATGCATGATTTTCACAAAAGTATTAGCAATATAGTTGAGGGGCACTGTCTACAAACAAGAATTCAAACCATGTCAACAAGCATGACACATTGGGAGCCTATTTTCTACAGTAGAGTGTGCTCCATCAATTATGAACACTACACTATATATATATGTGTGTGTTAGAGAGAGAAAGAGAGAGAGAATAATTATATGTGTATGTATGTGTGTGTATATATATATATATATATTCATGTCTTTTTCACCTGAAGGATTGTGCGCACCGAGAAACTGAGTAATGGTGGAATGAATTATCAGCTTCAATCGAATAAACTCTACTACATGCATTGAGTACGCTTTCTCCTATTTGTACATTGAAATGTATATATATTTGACATTAACAGAAAGACTACTTAGGAAAAGAATTTAGTTTAGATGAGATGCAGTCAGGATGGGGTACCATTGATGCACTCTTCCTAGTAAGACAACGACAGAAGTTCTTAGCTAACAGCAAGCCACTATATCTAGCATTTGTTAACCTGGAGAAATCCTTTGTGTGATGGTCACTAAGAAAACTAGGTATAAATGAATGGCTTGTGAGAGCCATGCAAACCATGAACAGTGATGCCGTCAGCAAGGTGATATATAGCAACAAGTTCAGTGAGGAATTTAGCATACAGGTAGGTGTTTATAAGGTCTTAGTTCTCAGCTGCCTCCTGTTTATCATAGTTCTCCAGGTTATAACAGAGGAGTTTAAAAATGGCTGTCCATGGGAACTTCTGTATGCCGATGATCTGCTTCTTATAGCTGAATCTGTTGAAGAATTAGAGAAGATATTCCAAATGTGGAAGTAAGAGGCATTAAAGTAAACCTAGCAAAGACAAAGTTTAAGATAGCTGGACAGAAGTCAGTACTCCACTGTGCTCAATATACAAAAAAACGGAGTAAGTAGAAATTCCATATGATGTACCCAATGTAAACTATGGGTGCATAAGCGATGCAGTGGGATCATAGGCAGGCTGGCGGAGAAGGAATTTGCATGTAGCAAATGCACAGGAGTATTTAGCAGTAACAGCGCCCATGAAATGAATTCCTTCAAATGCTTGGAAGGCTCCCTAGATGTAGTTGATATATTTGGGAATTAGGAGGACCACAAGCTCAATGAAAGGGGCCACAGAAAAATGAAAGATTCCAAGGGAGGCCATGAGCTAAAAAAATGTTGGGAACCACAACAATGTCCAAAGAAAATCTCTCATTGACTGATATTCATATCCTACTTTTCTGTTCTTTGTATGATAACACATGATGTCTGAATGAACCTTCCTGTAAACACACACACACACACACACACATATATATTTAATATAATATGATCACAGTTATTAGTGTATAGTATTTTTTTTTAAAACCTCCTCCACCACCATTAACAGCTTCTCTTTTCTCGAAAATGGAAAATGGAAAATAATTTTCAGAATGTTTTCTTTTACTTATTTATCATTCAGCCTTAAGCAAGGATTGAAAACATGGAGCTGAGATGGTGGGTAAATGGTTGAGTGGTTTTTGTAACGATTCAAGGATTCACTGATTCCCTAGCTGTGACAGTTGTCAAAAGGAATGTCAGACAGTGTGGTGTAATCAATAAAGGGAATTCAACATCCACACTGAGCAGTTTCTGTAATTCTGCAAGATACATTCAAGTTATATATACGCATGAACATATATGCACATACACACACATACACGCAGATATACATACGTATATGCACACATATATACATACGTATATGCACACACATGTACATACATATATTCTTTTGATTATCTGAAAAGGCTAGTCATTATTTAAACACATTGCACTAATATATATCTTCTACATTGAAACAAATACACACACACACACAGATATGCACATAACTAAATGAAGTGCTGTCTCATTCCCCCTGTATCTAGCTTATCTTCAACTTCACCTCTCACTTTTCTACAATCACAACTACAACTAATTCATTAAGGACTCGTGCAACTGTATGCCATAACTGTATTTATTCTTCATGTTAAGTTGGTGCTAACCTACTTAATTTAGTGAGCCAAACAATTTTAATTAATTAAAACTACACCCGTAGTGAGGAGCAAAAAAAAAACCATTAGCTTAATTATTAATTCTGTTCAAGAAAGGTAGGGGAGACAACTCCAAAATTTAAATTAATTGAAATTGAATGTGGGATAAAGGGTTTGTGTGAGTAAACATTGATAGGCATGACAACTTAAAAGGATGACTTACTACATTGTTAGCACAAACTTAACTATTTGTTTTTTATGCAGAAGGTGTCTCTGGGTAATTTCTCTCAGTCATTCTATATTTTTTATCATCTTAACTATCGCTTGCTCTATCACAATCTAAGAAGGAATATATTTGTTTGTTGTTGTTTGGTGTTTTGTTTACTCCTGATATATTCATGTTTCCTCATCTTCATGAATTTACCTTTCATATAAAGTTCTCTCAGCATCACTTGGTCTTTTTTTTTGTTTTATTTGTCATCAATAAGCTTGGCTTTCCTGCATTACTCTACAAAGATTCCAATTTATCTTTTGTAATTTTAAAGAAAATTAGATTGATGATATTTTTCAGTTATTTTTATTTTTATGTAAAGGTAATGAATTGTTGTGTCAGCACACAAAAGTTTCGATCTATAGGGAATTTGGGTTGGTCATACCTTTCCCATGAATGGACATGAGTAAGACTGTTCCAATTTAACCATGATCACTGAGAAATTACTGCATCTCTGAATTTTCAACCTTGGCTCTATACTCATAACAATTTGGTATAATGTTATGATTTATTTGGTAAAGTTCCAGCCAGTTATTCTGGATATTCAGGTTCAATTCTAAGTTAACTAGAACTTCAGATTGTTGGCTTTGAGCAACTTTGTCTTGTTTTTAGTCACAGCTAGTTAATTCAACAGTCATGGGCTATCTCTTCAGAGTCACTGGCTTATGTCCTGTCACCAGCACTACCCTGAGCCTGTGGCTAGTTGTTGCCTCAGTCCACGTATCTGTAAATAGATGTTCTATGTAAGCACCCTTCACTACTGTAAAGAGTGGGAGTACTATATAATTAATGGATGTTTCATGAGCTTGCAGTATGTAATTCTTATAGATCTGGGCCATGATGATAGAAAAGCTCCCACCACCACACCCATTCATGTTTAACCAATTCTATCTCCTTCACACTACAGTGTGCTTGGTATGAATGAAGCTGTTTTGCATCCCTTGAAGAAATGGATATTGACACATCATATAAACATTATAACTAATCAATTCTTCAAACATTAGATTACCACCACTACCACCATTAATCTCTATAGATGTGTTTGAGGTTCAGTTTATATAAAACCATTCTATTGGATCATTGATATTAAATTTCAGGTTTAATATTTTCCATGAAATCATGCACTGTGTTTAATCAGTTAGTTGAGGTAGTTGACACCTCATTAGCGATGCCATCTTCACATTACAGCATAAATGAAAACAAAATTTGTCTTTTTTCCTTTAATGGCCAAAAGGCAGTTAAATGAAGGCCTAGAGGAAATTAATTTATATTATTGCTAGGAATGTAGCACAAGAGAATCCAATCTTTGGTGATATGACAGTGCTAACAATGATTTTTAACATTAGCCCAAAGTTACACTCATTTTAGTGGAGGGTTGTTATTTACTCAACCCAGTACACGACTGGTACTTATTTTATTGATCCCAAAAGGATGAAAGGCAAAGTCAACCTCACCAGGATTTGAACCCAGAACTTAAAGGGACATGATTAATTTAGTCCAACACTAGATTCTGCCATCCACTCTCTTTAATGCTGTCATTAATAATCCCCTTCATGTTCCAGTTCACTAAAAAGAAAGTTTTAAATGCATGACTTTCTTTTAAATAGGAGTTTGTTTGATTCTTCAGAAAATTGATAACTTACATATGCATGGCCAGTGTTATATTGAGCTGCAGTCAGTTGTGTCAACAAGCTATTGATTTGTAGCCCATTCAGCTTTGTTGTAAATAGGTACCATGAAATAGTACAGCTCACCCCCAACTCCCTCCCTCTATCTAATTCCCTCCTCCTCTCTCTCCCCACCTTCCCTATCTCACCCATAAATTCCAAAGCACTAACAACACGCTGACCATGAAACACAAATACTAGCCAATCCTATAAATAGCTTTCATCCTCCCTTATCTACACCGATCTCACTTTCTCCCTCCCCGCTCTCTCTAATCTCGCTCTCTCTCTCTCCCTAATTCTTCTCACCCCCTCACCATCTATATAATTTTACATATATCTTTCGTATATATATCAAGTACCATTGAATTTATAATAGATTATTTCTCATTATTACTGTCTGATGATACGCCTGTAAAAATATGTGAAGAGTCGATAGATTTGTTTTACATTCATGTTTTACATTTATGTTTATATAATACTTATCGACCCAACACGAACGGGTCGTTGAAACGCCGTCACAAATAAAATGTTTGATCTATAATCCATCTTGTCTTCATTATTAATATACTCTGTGAA
>JAOPJM010409535.1:0-11315 GCA_027124095.1 Muusoctopus leioderma | reverse complement strand
GTCAACTTTGCCTTTCATCCTTCCGGGGTCGATAAAATAAAGTACCAGTCAAGTACTGGGGTATTGTTGGCCTTGTGTCTAAATTAGAAACAATTATTATTATTATTATTATTATTGTTATTTTTATTGTTATTGTTATTATTGTTATTGTTATTATTGTTATTGTTATTATTGTTATTATTGCTGTTGTTGTTGTTGTTATTGTTATTGTTGTTGTTGTTGTTGTTGTTATTGTTGTTGTTGTTGCTGCTGAATATTGATATTGTTGTTGCTATTGTTTAGTCCCAGATCAACCCCGATTGAGCAGATCTATAATTGTTTCTACCATAGGCACACAAGGCCAACAACTCCAGTACTTGACTGGTACCTTATTTTATCGACCCCGGAAGGATGAAAGGCAAAGTTAACCTCGGCGGGATTTGAACTCAGAGTGCAGAATCTATAATGAAAGCCATTGAAGCCGTGATCATCACAACTTTTTTTTCTGTTCTTGTTATTATTGTTTTTTTGTTAGTAGACATGACTATGATGATGATGACAATAATGATGACTATCGGAATGATGATAGTGATGATGTCGGTGATAGTGATGCTGCTGCCTCTACTGCTACAGGTGTTCATGATAATGATGACATTAATTATCACTATGACGACGATGCTGTGGCCCCTTGGGTACATTTAGCGGAATCTACTCTGTTGCAAGCATTCGAACCCGGTCTCTTGATCTGAAGATAACATCCCCCCCCCATTTCCCCTACCAGATTATGAGGCCCCTGAAAAGGACCATGGGTGCTGCTTTCTCCCCACCCTCTGACTAACCATATAAAACAATCAGACAAAAAAAATTAAGACCACAGAAGTTAGTGATCGTCTACTTTGTCAAAATTCATACGTGTTCGTCTTTTGTTGAGATTTAAGGGTGCTATTGGAGGGCAAATTGGTTGCTATTTCTAACAAGTCAGACAACCATGTACAGCCACTCTCAGTCGAGATGTGAACCTGTGAAACAGGGGTGTCTCTGTTATCGGGTTCGGGCTTGTCAGTTTCGGTCTTATGATCGGCACCCCCTACCAACACTATTCCTGAAAAATAAAACAAAAGAACATGACGAAGTACCTTTGATCATAAACCAGCTCAATTAGGGTTGATCGTTGGCTAAACAACATTTATGACGTAAATGAATTGAACTTGCATTAAGAGGGTATCACAAATGTTATTATCTAATTAAGGAAGGCCGTGTGAGTGGATTGGCAGAATCGGTAAGATGTCGAGCAAAATGCCTTGCGGTATTTCGCCCCCTTTTCCCTACCAGACTCACATCTCGAGTGAGAGTTCCCTACAAGTTCCCTACAGGTTCACATCTCGAGTGAGAGTTCCCTACAGGTTCACATCTCGAGTGAGAGTGGCTGTACATGGTTGCATGACTTGTTAGGAATAGCAACCAATTCGCACTCCAATAGCACCCTTAAATGTCAACCCAAGGATGGACACGTATGAATTTTGTTTAAGTAGACGATCACTTACTTCTCACGTTCTTAGTTCAAATCCCACCGAGGTTAACTTTGCCTTTCATCCTTGCGGGGTTGATAACATAAAGTACTAATCAAGTACTTTGGTCGATTTAATCGACGTACCCCTGCTCTAAATTTCTGGCATTGTGCCAATATTTGAAAGAATTAGAAAGAATTATCTAATTAAGTACAACTCCCTTCTTTCTATCTGCTTCGGGGGCCCTGAAAAGGATAATGGACGCTACCCCTCCTTTTCCATTAAAAAAAAAAAATAATCTTCATTTTGTTTTGTTTCTGTTTAAGGAATGAAGAAACAGGAAATAGCGGCTTTCAGTCCAGTCCACAAAACATTAAAAAGATTCTTCTATTCTTTTACTTGTTTCAGTCATTTGACTGCAGCCATACTGGGGCACTGCCTTGGAGGGGTTTTAGTTGATGCGATCTACCCCAGTACTTATTCTTTAAAGTCTGATACTTATTCTATCGGTCTATGTTGCCGAACCGCTATTTTACGGGAGATAAGCAAACACAAACACACATACGCACGCACGTACGCACACATATACACACACACACACGCATACATATATATGTATATGTATATGTAAGTATATATATATATATATATATATATATACATATACATATATATATATATACACCAAATGCACTCGCAAGTCATTGGTCAGCACGAGACTTTATATAGAAGACTCTTGTCTAAGGTGCCACGCAGTGGAATTGAACCCGAAACCACGTGGTTGCGAAGCGAACTTCTTAACCACACAGCCATGCCTGTGCCTATGTAAAACACACTGGAATGGTTTCAACTGCTTCTTGAAACAAACTGTGTCGCAGTCTCAGATTCATACACTATTGTTTGAAACATCAGTCCGTGTGGTGTATTAGTAGAATCGTTGCAGCTTCGGACAAAATCCTTAGCGGTAATTATACCAGCTCTTTACATTTTATGTTCAAATCCTACCAAGGTCAACCATGAGGATGGGATTATTCATGCATTTATGTATATATATATATATATATATACCAAATTCACTCACAAGTAATTGGTCGGCTTTCGGGGTCGAGGAAATAAAGTACCAGTTAATTACAAGACAGAGGATATATGGACTGTTCCTCACACTTCAAATTTCTGGCCTTGTATCTGTGTTAGAAACAATTATATGGTCGACCCACGATGAACCAAAGCTAAATTAAATCTTCTTTTCAATTATTATTAGAAGCCGATTCACTTGAAGATTGCATCCATTAAAACTATTTAGAAATCATGAAAGTCCCAAAACCACATTTCCATTTTCTATAATGTTACATTTTTAGTATCCATGAAATGCACCCGAATGTCAGACAATATTACTGCTTCTCTCTTTACGTTCTGAGTTCGAATCCCACCAAGGTCCACTATCATCCTTCGGGGGTCATTAAAATAAGTACCAGTCAGGAACTGGGTTGATTTTATTCAATAATATCTTACCTTAAAATTTCGGGCCTTGTGCTTTTGTTAGAAATCAATATTATTACTGCGACCTATAAATTTGAGATAAAAACAAAATAAGAATTTATTAATAAAAATATATTTTTCACTCTTGAAGCATCTAGAAGTTTCGAGTGTTAATCTTAACTCTATACACTTGAAGTAGTCTTTTGTTGCTTGAATTTAATCTTAACTGTATGGGTAGGATGCAGGAAGGGTGAAATATGAATTACTCTCAGAATTAACCGCAGGTGGCCGAAACTATTGTAAAGCGAAGAACCAGCCAAAAGTTCCGTGTTTTCGTCTCTAATCACAAGCGTTTCTTTATATCAGGGACGTTGACATTTAACTCTCACCTCCTCTGTTTTAACATGCTGTAATTTAACTCATAAAATCCTGTTAAACATGTGTAAAGTCATGTTATGATGGAGCATAAAATACCAAAAAGTGGGGGTTTTTTGCAGCATATTTATCATGAAATTTACAGGTAAGAAACATAGGTGCCTCAAATATTTTCACACAAAAATAGTTCACTTTCACCATATATATATATATATATATATAGTTCAATAATTCATATTAATGCAATGATGCGGGACCTTGTGGAACCGTGTCTTACAGGACGTTAAGAATTAATAATTGTTCCTAATTTAGGCACAAGGCCAACAATCCCCAGTACTTGACTGGTACTTTATTTTTTCGACCCCGGAAGGATGAAAGGCAAGGTTGACCTCGGCGGGATTTGAACTCAGAGTGCAGTGAGCCTAATAATAATAATAATAATGATAATGATAATGATAATAATGATAATAATAATAATAATAATAATGCTTTCTGTATTTGCCACAGGGGCTTAACAATAAAGAGAGATGGTACAAGGACAAGATACAATAAAATACATTTGTGGTTGAGATGTAAAAAGTAAATAACAAAAACAATAATTAACAAAAGAATTCCCAAAAAAGAAATATTCCCCGATAGGGGTGACCCCATCGAGGTCTACTCGAGGAGGGTGCAAAAACCTGGGTCACCCATACCACGACAGGTAGTGCTCTCTCCCATGTGTCATCCTCCAGTCTACAGGCGTATGCTCAGAGTGGCCCGTTCCCTTGGACCATGCACGCTACTCTCACGCACCTTTCAACAAATTTAATGGGGAGCAGCACCTCCCTCACCAACCTCACCTTCCTTTCTAATTGAAACTTTAAAATGTCAATGAGGGCTTGGCCAAAGATGAAAGCGTCTGTCCTTTCAGCGTTGAGCACCATACAACCTATTTCACCATAGCCACCAGACAGAGGAAAACTGCCTGCCCTTCCCGACCAAAGGAAGGTGGCGGGGTGACGATATTCACGATAGAATCGGCCGGTAGCCTGATCCGTCCGACACGCGATAACAACTATTCGATAAATCTTCTCTAATCAGCAATACTCGAGCACTAAAAGAATTCGTGTAGGACGGTTGCGTCGCCCTGCACGTATCTGGAACAGGCTCGGCTGAGGACACTACCGTGCCTGCACAGATTGTCTTGAACGGCAATGCGCTCCGGTAAAACTGCCAGGCCAGGGACTTCTGGAAATTATCCATGGGTCCCGGACTGAAACTTCTTCGGAACATACCAACCAGTTGATCCTTGTCGACGCCCGGAGTTTCCCCGAGAACGTCGTTGCTCTTCCCCACCACTAATCTTCCAATGTGGAAGTCCTAACGATTGCATTGCCCGACTGGTAGAGAGCTGTGAGCACCTGACAACATTCCAGAGGCCAAGTGCCCAGTCTTCGTCTCAGCTTGAACCAGGACTGCAGCTCAGTGAATGAGACGAGCTGTAGAAAAAGGTTTCTGTCAAAAGGCGACAACACCCGCGCACCGTCTAGGTATCTCTGTAGATGCTGTAGCGTCAGCGCATGTCTGCGCATTATTAACCACGGCATACCCAAGCTTCCATTTAGATGATGTTGACTGGCTGGCCAGTAGGACGCGTCCCTTCTACAAGAAGCGAAAGAGTAGATGCTCTAATCTGGTCAGAAGAGAACTGGGGCAAGACACAACAGTCAGGCGCTAGTATATGACGGCGCGATATAGGCGTTTGCCACTTCTGCCCAGGCTTTCAGTGATAGCTTCCTATCAGCCCGTTTTTGGGTGAGATTGGCCACCCTGCTCGTAACCTCGTCCCAGTTTCTGTCCACCTGGAGGTCCGGACCGAACCAGACCCCAAGCAGCTTAACTGGTCCGTCTGCCCAGCGTCTGTCGATGCTGTTTGACGGCATGGACCTGCCTCTCCAGGTGCCGAGTTGCAAGCCCACCGACTTATCCTGGTTAACGTTTTCTCTTGGCACCGCCTCGTATTCCTTTAGCACGGTGCCGATTACCCCGATTTCCGAGGTGTCCGCCACTATTACGGTCACGTCGTCCGCATATGCCTACACAGAAGTTCTGCATCCTAGTTCCAGTGGGATACTCCACAATAGTTTCCGTAGTAGTGGCACACACGTCAGTGCATACAGAAGAGATGAGAGAGCACATCCATGGTGGACAAAGCGCGTGATACTAAATGGTTCCGAGAGGTGGCCATTTACTCTGACCACCGAGCTGATGCCGCTGTACATTGCAGCTATCCAGCCTCTCAAAATGGGACCAAAACCAACTGCTCTCCTGAGGACAGCTGCCAAGTTACGATGGTCGTCCCTATCAAAAGCTTTCGATTGATCCAAATTTATCAGAGTCCGACCGAAGCTAGATCTCTTTCCCACTCTATGATGTGTCGAATGAGGTGGAGGTTTTCGTGTATAGAACTGTTCGGGGTTACGCATGTCTGCGTTTCGCTGATCAGATTGCCGACGACAAGCACCAACCACTTTGATAGAACCTTGGTCAAAATCTTAAACTCTGCATCCAGCAGAGTTATGAGCCGAAGATTATCGATGACATTCCCTTTGTTCGCGACATTTCTCAACAGCACAACCACTCCTTACAGAATTTGGAATTCTCCCGTTCAGCTGCCAGTCGGTGTAGACGTCTTCCAGAAGATCGCTGAAGAAGTCTGATATGTAACCGTAAAGCTCGTATGGCAGACCATCCAAACTAGGCAATTTTCCTCGCTACTCGTATCTCATCAGTGTTACCCGCCGACATTCGTGGCAGGCCATCGAGGTAGGCATGAATGCCACCTCTGTCTCCGGCCTACCACTTGCTCCGAACAGATGAGCAAAGTGTCGCCGGAAAGCCACAAACAACTGCCTGGAATCGAGTAGCACGTGCCTGTTCAGGTCCGCCAAAGACCGGATTGTGGGTGTGTTGCCACGTTGCACCTTTGCCACTCTGGCCCATCGAACGGCTTTCGTTCCTTCGTGTCTGAGGGCACGCGCCTTAGCTCTGACAACGAATCGTTTGTGTTTTGCGTTGAAGAAATAGTTGAGGCCCATTCTCGCTGCTAGCATGTCGGTTGCTATAACTTTCCTAATTGCTTCTTCTACGTGTCTAACTAAATCACCACTTAATATGTTTTTTTTTCTCTATCGCTACTTTACTAAACTCTATCGATTCTGTTCTAATCGCCCTTTTCATGGCGCACCACCATCAGTTGTTGCCGATTGCCCCCTTCAACTGTCGCCTAACTAAATGGCTAATCCACTCTCTGTAGGTGTTACACGGCAATCACGACGCGCTTATCTAGCTCGACCGTGCAAATCACAAATGTTTGATCTGCGTAGCCGACCAGTGGAAATTCTTGGCATCCTAGGATATCCCTATCCGCTGACCTAACAAATACTATCTAGATAGTATCTGGATGACCCGATGCGGTTGGTCCATGTCCATACTGGCACACTCGGGAAATCCAGGCGGTACTGGTCAGATATTTGGAACTGTTTGAACAGGTTTGCGAGCCTTTTATACACCCCTCTCGTATTGGCTATCCCCACACATTTCCAGCATGCTTCTAAGATGCCAATCCAGTCTCCCAATAACACTAAAGAGTGGGTCGTTCAAAAGAAAGCTTCTAGACGCCTACATAAATGCGGTCAACCTGCCCCTATCGAGGCATAGACATCCACTATTCTGAGGGCACTACCGACGTACCGTTCGGGTCTACGAATATCGGCCATACCTCGAGGTTCAAGCCTTTTCGAAACAACACTGCCCCTCTGCCTCCCAATCCAGGCCTAATAAGAGATATGTACAACTCATAGTCATCAATGACGGGTGCAAGTGCGTGCGTTTCTGAAATACTGGTCTCGCTGATGGCTACCACATCTATATCTAGTGACCTCAAGTCGTTGGTGAGTGGCCTTGCTTCCAAGAAGACCCTAGGCCACTTAAATGTATGCTACCTATTCTGAGCAAAGGCATGTTGGATGGAAAGATGGAAGTGAGAGAGGCCACCCCCCCCTGCTCCTGAGGAAGGAAAGGTGACCCGGATTTTCCGGCTTGCCGTATGGGAAATTTGTTTTAAGATATATATATATCTTTTGTGTGGTTTCTATTATCTGTATGTGTGGTGGTATGTCATGTGATTGTTGTGTGAATATCTTTATGGTATTTTTCGTCTGTTCTTTCATGAAATTAGCTATTTTGTTGTTTTTGTTGTTGTTTATCACAGTGTAGTTGGTGGTGTTATTTTGTTGTTTGGTTTTCTGTTGTTGGTGTTGTTACGGGTGTTGTTTTTGTTGTTTATTTTCCTGTTGCTCTTGTTGTTGGTGTGGAAGCCGGTTAGGTTGGATTTGTGTTTGCTCTTATGTTGGTGGTGTTGGTGGTGTCGGTGGTGGGGGCGGCGGTAGTGGTGGTGGTGTTGTCGGTGTTTTTATGGTTGGTGGAGACTTTGCCTCCATATTCTATATTGGTCGGTCTTCTTTTTGTTATTTCGTTTTCTTCTAACGAGGGTTTTTTAGGGTGGTTTATTTCACCCTCGTTACATGACATGTCCGAGAGGTCGACGTTGGGAGAAGTATGTTTGGTGCTTTGTTCTGTTGTTGTTGTTGTTATTGTCGTTGTTGTTGTTGATTTAATTGGCTTCTGTGTGATGTTTGTTGATGTTCTTGCTAGTGTTGCTGCTGTCGCTACTGTTGCTGCTGTTGCTACTGTTGCTGCTGTCTCTACTGTTGCTGCTGTTGTTCTTGTTGTTGTTGCTGCTGTTAAAAGGCTGGTGCTGCTCATGTTGTTCTTGTTGTTGCTGCCACTGCTGGTGTTGCTGTTGCTGCTGTTGTTTTTGCTCCTGATGATGTAGTTGTTACTGATGTTGCTGCTGTTGTTGTAGTTGTTGGTGGTGGTGGTGGTCATGTTTATTTGGTTGTGGTGTTGGCAGTAGTGCGGGTCTTGGTTCTGCCGCCTCTTGTCTTTATTGGCAGAGGGGCTTTTAGGTGATTTCTACTACGACATTTTTAGCATTTTGGCCGTCTGCCCTCTACGACGACATGCAACTGCGCTCCATTTGGTAGGTCTGTCAGGTCGGGAATCATGTCCAGGGTTAATGGTCTTACATGGATCTGGATCTCCAACCAAACTCCAGACCAATTTTCCTTTTGATGATTGTTTACATCTAACAGCGTCTCCCACCTTCCAGCACCACGTATTTAATTACCCACCAGATATCTAAATTATGTGGCACTTCCGATAACTTTACACTCATTTAACGCTTCCCGAGGTATGTGGGTAGCAGCAATAGATCTTCGCTCTTACACGGCACCTCCAAGTGTCTATGTGCCAGTGCTTCTGTGAGGAACGTCACCTTCACACTGCCATACTGCTTGGCGCGTGTAATAAAATATATATCACCCCAAGTTGGTTTTAAACTGTATTCCACATATATATGTGCCGCGTTTTCCATTCGTCGGCTTTTACCCGACAGACACCTGTATACCACAGTTGTTATGGCTGTATCATTTAAAACCTGAGAAGGAACCGACGGTAGAAATCACCAGGTCTCTCTCTGGGTGAATATTTCAGCTTCTATGAGTTTCCTATACTTGTCCTCCATATGTACCTGTTCCACCATGCTTGCGATCTTTGCAAAAGAGACAGCTTTGTTGTGTATGGTTTGTGTTATGTTGTTGTTGTTGGTGTTGTTGTTGTTGTTGGTGGTGGTGGTGGTGGGGATGGGGATAGTGGTGGGGGTTATCAGAAGTCCGGGTGAATATGCCAGTGGCTGTGTGCACGTTGGCCAAACGAGTAGAAAATGTACCATTGTTGATGGTGGTTGCTGGGGTGGTTATGTTTTTGTTTTTGTTGTGTTTACTCTCTCTTCTGAACTGGAAAAGCGAGAACAATGCTGCATAAATATGACGGTAGATTCATCGTAACTATTGCTACTGTCGTGGCTGTTGTTGCTGTTGCTGCTGTTGCTTTTATTGTTGTTTATGTTATTGTTGATGTTGTCGGTATAAAGCAATCGTATACAGAACAGTATACATAATAAATATTAGACTTATCGAAAATTAACTCCAAGCTAGAGACAAAAAAACATTTGCTTAGTGGCATTTGTTTCCGTAAAGAGCAAAGGGAGGTAATTTTCGAGAAATTAATAATTTCCTTTAAAAAAATATATTTCGTGTGCTGGGGAAAAGAGACATTCTGATCTTTAGCAAGTAGCGACAACCATGGACGCGTTTCGAACTTGTTAGATCAGCATGGTATAGTCAGTCTTATTGCTTGCTAGATCATGAAGACGGACGATATATATATACAAAAAAGAGTCTAGTACATTTGCTGATCGAGCTAATTTCCATAAATAAACTTACAAGGAGTCAAGAGAAATAACTCGTATGGACTAGTGGCACGGATAGTAGTAATAAAGCAATCGTATACAGAACAGTATGCAGATTAAATATTAGACTTTAACTCCAAGCTAGAGACAAAAAAACAATTGCGGAGTGGCATTTGTTTCCGTAAATAGCAAAGGGAGGTAATTTTCGAGAAATTAAATATTTCTTTTAAAAAAATATATTTCTCATGCTGGGGAAAAAGGACAATCTGATCTTTGTTGGCAAGCAGCGACAACCATGGACGCGTTTCGATCTTGTTAGATCTCATCAGCATGGTATAGTCAGTCTAAACTGCTTGCTAGATCATGGAGACCGGACGATATATATATATATTTATATATATATATATATACAAAAGAGAGTCTAGTACAATTTCTAGTCGAGGTAATTTGCATAAATAAACTTACAAGGAGTCAAGAGAAATAACTTATATGAACCAGTAGCACGGATAGTTATAATAAAGCAAAGTGATAGTAAACAGAACAGTATACAGAATAGATATTAGACTTATCGAAAATTAACTCCAAGCTAGAGACAAAAGAACAATTGCTTAGGTGCAATTGCCTCTTAGACTCGCAAAAGGAAGTAATTTTCGAGAAATACAATATTTCTTTTTACAAAATATATTTCTCATGCTGGGGAAAAGGACATTCTGATTTTGTTAGCAGGTAGCGACAACCATGGACGCGTTTCGACCTTGTTCTGGTCTCCTCAGCATGGTATAGTCTTTTTCTATCCGCTCGATCAGTGGGACGGGACAAGGATATATACAAAAAGAGTCTAGTACAATTTTTGGTCACGGTAATTTGCTTAATTAAACAGACAAGGAGTCAAGAGAAATAACTCGTATAGACCAGTAGCATGGATAACTACAATAAAGTCAATAAATAGTATACAGAACAGTATACAGAATAAACATTAGACTTATTGAAAATTAATTCCAAGCTAGAGACAAAAGAACAATTGCTTAGGTGCAATTGCCTCTTAGAATCGAAAAGGGAGGTAATTTTCGAGAAATGAAATATTTCATTTTACAAATATTTCTCATGCTGGGGGAAAGGACATTCTGATATATACATATACATGTGCCACACACTTACATACCTATACACGCACACACACACATGTCCGTGTGTACACATACGCACCCGCATGCGTACATTATATTATAAGCATTTGCAGGCGTTCTACCTTGTCTGTGTAGAGAAAATCAATATATGCACCCATACATATATT
This sequence comes from Muusoctopus leioderma, assembly GCA_027124095.1. Classification (NCBI taxonomy): domain Eukaryota; kingdom Metazoa; phylum Mollusca; class Cephalopoda; order Octopoda; family Octopodidae; genus Muusoctopus; species Muusoctopus leioderma. Next base: position 325 of record JAOPJM010409535.1, on the reverse strand, counting down.
TTTATATATGCACGCAAATATACATATATCTGTATACATATTTACATATACATTTATACACATACACGTGCATACCCACATGCATACGTACGTACATACAAACATACACACACACACACACACACACACATTCTTATTCATTTCGTACGTGCATATAGCAGTACAAACTTACATATGCATCAACACACATACAGATATGCACACGCGCACGCGTGCGCACATACACACACACACAATCACCGCACAGAATCAACAGCGATGCGATCGCCTTATATTATAAAAATACATGTCCTTCTGACCATCCGGTTGTTTCATTGCGCATGCG
>JAOPJM010409326.1:0-11316 GCA_027124095.1 Muusoctopus leioderma | reverse complement strand
CTCTCTCTCTCTCTCTCGCTCTCTCTCTCTCTCTCTCTCTCTCTCTCTCTCTCTCTCTCTCTCTCTCTCTCTCTCTCCCAAGCTTTCCCCTTCTTTAGCAACCTCTCTTAATAGAATTTTCATGCCTCTTTCTTCTTCTCGGTGCCAGTGAGGACAAGTGTGCTGCTATTATTACGTACATATTTCTCAGCAACATTATTCTGATTCACACTGAATATTGTTTTGCAATCCAGAACACCTCGTACCTGATCCTCATGCTGCAGAACATTGGCAAACTTCTTGCTTTCTGCTTCTGTCTTTTGCTAACTATACCTGACATGTATTCTCTCTTCTACCTGCCTGATATTGTTCCTTGTTACCTCCTTTCTTCCATTCTTTCCAGGCCTGTTTCTTAGCTTTTGATGCTGTATTTGCCATACCATTCTATCACGTCTATGTTACTTTCTGTCTGACTGGAACCTAAGCTCCATCACACAGACCTGGTCTTAGGCTCTCGCAGCAGGTTGTCTCATAGAATCTTTCAGTTGTCTTCTATGTTATAGGTCCTCCTCCTCCTCAACATACACGTCACCTAGTTTTTCTTTGAACCTTCGTCTAGCCGAAGGATCTTTCAGCTTCCACATCTTCCTTCTCCAGCTGGTGTTGTGTCTGTAGGTCCGTCACTTGTCACCAATCACTAGTCTGTGTTCATAGGTACATTCTTCATTGGGAATTGATTTAATATTCAAAACCATCTATTTTCCTGGTGAGCCTGTCTTCCATGTATACCTGAATGGTAGGTGGTCAGGTGGCTGGCTGGCTGGCTGTCTGAGGTTAGTGTTGCAAATGGTTAAGTCATTTGCATCACCGAACTCTAAGAGGCTTGATCCCTTTGCATTCCGTGTACCATAACCATAGCTTCCATACACCTTGGAATAGCCATCAATGTGTTGCCCAACATGTCCATTAATCCTTTCGTTACCATATTTCAATTAATTTTGAAAATAAAGAATTTGGATGAATTTAGTAAAATAACTAACTTTCTTGCTATTAAGTTGGTGTTTGGAACATAACTTAACCAAAAGTTATTACATAAAATTACAATGGAAGGTTTAAATTTAAATAGGAACAATTTACAACAAATGGTTTTTATCATTGAAAACAAGGCCGGTTTTGGACAGGTTGGTATCAAAAGGGTTAAATCACAAGCCATGATAACGTGTCCTTCATTATAGAGGTAGTCTGCCGGGGTCTCATAGAAAGTTCTTTTGCTCCCCTGTCAGTCCTGATAGGGGGGTGCATATGCAGAGATCACTGTTGCTGTCATGTTACCTATGACTAGTCTAAGCTTTCTTATTCTGTCTCATACTCTGACTACCTCAATTACTTTATTTATCCATTTCTCTGCCAAGAATATACCTACTCCACCAACTCCAAGCTCTGTTTGTTACCTATCTAGAAGAATGTGTACCTGTGTTCTTTGCTTGCGATGAGTCTGGCTGAAGCAACCCTCCTGCTTTAGCTCTTGTACACAGCACAGATATCTCTCTCTCTCTCTTTCTCTCTCTCTCTCTCTCTCTCTCTCTCTCCCCATATATCTGTATGTGTGTTGAGGTATCATCTTCAAGTGGTCCATTCCCATACCTAAGTTTGGGGTGGAGTTCACTTCTTACTGAATTCTTGTGTTGTTCTAGCGAGATTAATGTGTTGCAGAGTGAGTTTGGTGTAGAGGTTATATAGCTCTATGGTACTTTATTCCAATTTTGGAATGGAGCAGCAACATTTTATAAAAGTTCTTCTATGTACGAGGAAGAAGCTGTATACAATTCTGTTTTCTTGTTAGAGGAACTGACCGTTGGAATAATTTCATAAGCTAAAATGATGTTGGAAAAATCTAGAATATATTTTTCAGGTATTTTATTTTGTCTAAGAGGCGGGGGGAGGGGGCGGCTTAGAACTGTTTTTTTTTGCCTTTTTCCTTTGGAAAAAAAACGAAATCGATAGCCATATCGTATATAATGTTTATAAACTTTGAACTGAGTGTCTATATTTTAAAGATGAGTTATTGCTTGGGTAAGTATGGGTTAGAAATTAAGGTTCCGAGTTCAATACTAGTTCAAGATGATGGACCGTCATTATCCATTTGATATCCATTTTCCCATGCTACTGTTTATGTATGTATGTATGTATATATATATATATATATATATATATATGCATACATGTATGCACACACACATATAGAGACACGCACATATATATATATATACACATGTATGCACACACACACACACACACACACACACACATACATATATATATGTGTGTGTGTGTGTGTGTCTCTTGAATAGTTTTCCCCTCCTTTATCAATCTATACACAGACTGCATACCACATTTTTTTCTGTTTTTTCAGGTAGGTTAATTTTAGATATGATGGGAAATATTTTCCACGCTATTAAACTCAACTTTTCTGATTTCAACTAAAGAAATAAAAGATGAGGTCAACAATCCGGAACATGTTTTCACATACACACTATATATTGTGTGTGTGTGTGTGTGTGTGGCACCTGATGATGACCAGATAATATACTGATTGATGCACAAGAGATGTTAATATTGTGGAGTAATCCATAACCTATAACCTTTCTACATTCAATGTGTCCTGTTGGAGGGGGGTTTTTTTTTGGCAAACTTAAGACAATTTGAAGTGGAATTTACCTTGCAATATTCGTTCTGGTTCACTGCACTCTGAGTTCAAATCCTGCCAATGTCAACTTTGCCTTTCATCCTTCCGGGGTCAATAAAATAAAGTACCAGTCAAGTACTGGGGTTGTTGGCCTTGTGCCTATGTTAGAAACAATTAATATTATTATTGTTAAGGGTGGTGGATTGGCTGAATCGCTAGTGTGTCAAGCAGAATGCCTTGCAGTATTTGTTCTGGCTCACTACGCTCTGAGTTCAAATCCTGCTGAAGCCAACTTTGTCTTTCATCCATCTGGGGTCGATAAACAAAGTACCAGTCAAGTACTTGGGTCGATTTAATTGATTTAACTCTCCCCTAAAATTTCTGGCCTTGTGCCAATATTAGAAAGAATTATTATTGTTAAGTCAAAAGTAGGATGGTGGATTGGCAGAACTGGTAGAGTGATGGACAAAATACCTTCTGGTATTTAGTTACAGCCCTTTACATTCTGAGTTCAAATCACGCTAAGGTCACCTTTGCCTTTCCTGCTCCCGTGGTTGATGAAATAAAGTACCAGTCAAGGACTAGGAATGATTTAATTGACTATACCCTCCCATCAATATTGTGTGCCCTTGAGCAAATGTTAGAAATCATTATTATATCAGAAGAGAAGTGGTAGCAACCAGAAGGTTCATTTGGTTGATATTCAACTTGAACACCTGTAGGTTGATATCTGTAGGCAAAAACATAGACAAGAAGTGAGTTCTAGAGAACTGTAGTTCTGGGTAGGAAGAAATGAATAAAGTCTTTAGTGTAGGTTTGCAAAGTAAAACTATAGGGACGATGAGATGATAAAAGGAGGATGCATTGGGTGAACTTGGAAAAGAGTGGTATGCAGCTTTGCCAATTCAGCAGAATAGAAACCATTGTAACAACAATAGAAAAGCAAATGATATAAACCATATGCCTGTGAGTTAGTGGTTGTAACATATTGGGGAGTGGATCTTTGAAATCAGTCTGATGGATTTTTTTAAAGGGTGCAGCCTAAGCTATTTGTGTGTGTAGCAGTAGTGCTAGCCCAGATATGTGAGCAGTATTCTAAATGTGGGTCAATACTGTGCTTTACACTTGTCAGAAACTGATAAGGGCTAAAGTATTTTCTGGCCATGAAGAAGAAGCCAAGCTCTTGTGATGTATTTTTTGCAATGTTGGGAGACTGTTATTTCCTTGGTGTGTGTGTGGTCATTTTATCTTAGTGCTGTTGAAGACAATTAGGTTGTCATGTCTCCATTAAAGGATGTTGTTCATGGAAGCACTGAAAGTGTGGTATAAGGCATCTAGGTTACATGTGAATGATGGCTGCGTGTGGAAGGTTAATGAGGAGTGAAGAGTGGTAGTATCTGCATAGGAATGTGTGTTGTTAGAAGTGACAGTGAAAAGGTCATTCATGTACAGACAGAATAGTGTGAAAGACATGATCAATCCTTGAATCACAGCGGAATTGATAAACTATGAACTGGAGATAGCTATGTCAATGCATGCTGCAATGGAGTGACCTGATAGAAAACTTCCAATCCTAGTGATGAAGAATGGATTGACTTATACGCAGGTAACTTAGCTAGGAAATTCTTCTGCTAAATATAATCGAAAGCTTTGCTGATGTCAAGGGTAACAACATTGCTTTTGCTGAAATTCTCAAATGCAAGGGACCACTGGTACATGGTACATGGTACATGGTAGCTCTGGCTTTACAGAAACTTTACTAATGGTCACTGAGAAGATAAAGAGACTCAAAGTCAATGTTATAAAGAAGGTAGTTGTTTATCTGACTCCAACATTTTTTAGATACTAGTTGGCAGGGTCAGAAAGTGGCCCATTTTGGGAACAGGACACACTGTTGTGTGTTTCCTTAGTTTGAGGTAGATACCCATAAAGAGTTGTATGTACCTGATGATGAGACAGGTAGAGTGGAGAATGAGTGTTTGGAAGGAGAGTTGTTGTATGTGCAGTGTGGAATTCAAAGCAAAATAAGCAGCATATGTGGCTTTTTCTTTAGGTGTTGTTACTTACAGAACCATCTTGGAGTAGCCAGTCGAAGGTTTCTGCAAAATTAGTATAGATCTTCTTAGCAAGGACCAAAAGTCTCAGCTGCAATTTGCAAGAAGAGAAATCTTGCGAGTCAGGTGATGCACAAAAGCACCTTTACTTTCCAGGTGGTTATTTTGCAGGTATTACAGTGGTAGATGAATGCCTTCTAGTTGGTTGAATTAATTATAATAACTATTTCTACAAATATATATAATTTTACAGAAATAATAATTTTTACCAGTAATCCTATTCAGAGTGTTTCCATTTTGACAGATTTACATTTTTAAAAGAAAACCTTTCATTGTTTAGAAAGCTCATACACATTTCTATGGAGAGTTACAGATGGTTGTGTAGCTAAAGTGGCAGATTACTAGTCAAAGGGTCAGCAGTTTGCATGCTGCCACTAACATTTCATTCCCACTGGCTTGGTCCCATGAGCTGTAAATAGGTATCATAGGACAGGTACAGCTCATTACTGTAATTAGCAGGAGAACTGTATAATTAACAAGAGTTGATCAGCCTTGTTATTTGATCTCAAAGAGATAATTGCTTTGTTGTCAACAAAGGTAATAGCTCTCTGAACTTCTTCCACCTTATTCCTACTCTGACTATTATGCTTTTAGAACACCCTCCTCCACTGTTAATTATGTCACCTAGGTAACAAAAGCTATCAACTACTTCTAGAGAGTCCTCTGCAAATGTGAAAGAATTTATTTCATGGGTGCTCTCACTGCTATCTACTCCTGTGCATCCACTACATATGAAGTCCTTCTTCTCTGTCAGCCTGCCTGTTATCCCACAACACCTCTTGTGCACCATGGTTTACATTGAGTACACTGTATGGAATTCCTGCCTAATCCTTCTCTGCATATCGAGCATGGCCAATTCCTATATGGCAGAGGAGTCCTGCTTTTTTTCCTGCTAGGTTTACTTTAAGACCTCTTGATTCTATCTAGGCTTTGCTTCCATGTTTGGGATTTCTTCGCTAATTCTTTGATAGATTCAGCTATGAGAACTACATACATACAGAAGTGTGGCATACAGCAGTTCCCATGAAAACTCCTCTATTATGGCCTGGAGAACTACAATAAACAGGAGGTATCTAAGAACCAAACCCTGATGGACACTTACCTGCGCATTATATTCCTTGCTAAACTCATTGCTAACTCTCGCCTTGCTGACAGCATCTCTATACATGCCTCACATGGCTCTTACAAGCAATCCATCTACACATAGATTTTTTAGCAAACACCAGATGACAGATCATAAGCCTATGAATGCTAGGTATAGTGGTGTGCTCTTTGCTGCGAATTACTTCTGTAGTTGTCTCACTAGGAAGAGGGCATCATTGGTACTCCATCCTGGCACAAACCCAAACTACATCTCATCTAAGCTAATTTTCTTCCTAATTAGTTGTGCTATGACTCTTTCTATTACTTTCATATCTTGGTCCAACCGTTTGATGCCTCTATAGTTGCGTCATTGTAGAACATTTCCTTTGCCTATGTAGCAGTTGATGATGATTTTGCTACACCAGTCATTGGGAATGATCTCTTCCCGTGCTACCTGATTGACTATACAAGTGACTAGTTTGTGTTCTACTTCGATGGATATTTTCAGTACCTCAGTGGCTATCCATGATGGTCTAGCTACTTTCCGTGCCTTCATATCCTTAATGACCATTTTCACTGTATAGCTATCAGCTTCAATAGTTGAACCCTCTGTTCGATCTACTTGGCATAGTTCCTCTCTCTCCTATGCATTCTCCTCTTTCAGCAACCTCTCGTAGTACCATGTCCATACCTCCTTCTTCTCTAGAGTGAATGCACTACTATCATTATGGACACACGTTTCCCCAACGACATCCCGATTCATATTGATACACTGCTTTGCAATCAAGAACACCCCATGCCTCTGCTCCTCACATTGCAGAACATTGGCAAACCTCTTACTTTTTGTTTCTCTCCTTACTAAGTATACCTGGCATTTAGCTTCTCTTCTATCTACTTGATATTGTCCCTCACCCAACCCATTCTTCCATTCTTTCGAAGCCTGTCTCATAGCCTTTATGGCTCTATCAACCATAACATTCCACCACCATGTCACCTTCCATTTGGCTGGAATCTTGCTCCATTCACAGATCTGGTCTGTGACTCGCAGCAGGTTGTCTCGTAGAAACTTCCAGTTGTCTTCTATGTTAAGGGTCTCTATCTCCTTCTTCTTGACATATGCATCACCTAGTACTTCTTTGAACCTACATCTGGCTACAAGAATTTTCAGTTTCATATCTTCCTTCTGCAGGTGTCTCGAAAAACAAACAAACAAAACAATGAGTAGTTTTAACATTTTTGGAATATTAAATATCTATATGGCTGAAATTAGTTGTTGTTCATAAGATTATAATTTTTCAAGCTATTAATCGCATCTTTAGAGATGAAAATATTTTTTAACATTTACACAAGCTGTAAATATTAAGGAAATGTTTATCTCTCACGTTGGGGTTAATAGTAAAAAAAATTATAATCTTATTAATGGGTACAGGCATAGCTGTGTAGTTAAGAAGTTCACTTGGCAACTATGTGGTTTCAGTTTCGATCCCACTGTGCAACACCAAGGGCAAGTATCTTCTGCCTTAGTCTTTGGTCAACCAAAGCCTTGTAAGGGAAATTTGGCAGATGGAAACTGTGGAAGCCTGTCAGAGGGACTATTACTCTTTTGGGGTGGTAGACTTAATCTGTCTCCCAGTTTAACATCACTACCTGATCCTTGGGTGCCTTTAACAGAGTTCACTCTATTGCAGGAATTCAGACATGGTCTATAGTCTGAGGATAACTTCCTCTCACCAGTTTCAGAGGCCCTGAAAAGGTTCATGGGCACTGCCTTTTCTTCTCTAATCAAGCCATTAACAAAAAAAACAAAAAAAAAAAACTCATCATAGACACTTTGTCTGAAAAATTATCATCTTATACATGAATGTATGAATGTGTTGCAATATGTAATTGAAGCAGTAATTAAATAGATGGAGTTGAAACAACATATGAGGAAATGATGCATGTCATGATTGTCCTCTTGCCACCATTATCATTGTAACCTTGTTGTTGTAAAAATATTTAGCTATCCGAGTTTTTTTTTTTGCCTCCAATTTTAAATTTATTAATTTGAAATGTTATCAGTTTGAAATTTCAAACTACAAAAAAAAAAAAGAAAAAAACATGTTAGAATTACTTCCATATCATGTCTATTCCATGAAACTTTTAAACATTGTATTTTATGGTAATGTTGAATACTCACTTCTGTTGCAGTCAATTTGGACAACATCTACACAATTGAGTTATGAAACAGTTTCTCAATCAAGACTTGATCTAATGAAGAGAAGGAAATACCAGATTGCTCATGCTGAGATTAATGAAAAGGTAAGAAATGCAAATTATAGAATATATAAGAAAATGTAAATTTTTCTAATAAGCAATATTTTCTTTGATAGCCTACATGAACCAGTGATAGATGTGTCTCTCAACAGCCTTAAAACTTATGAACTCAAGTGATAAGCTTATCTCTTGAGTTCATCAGCTTTAAGGCTGTTAGGAGACACATCTGAAGTGAATATATATTGTAACACACACATACACACACAAAAACCATTGACACATTCGTACAGACACAATAACTATTGTGACACACACAAAACACGTGATTATATATTACCATATACTAACACATACAACACGTGCTTATATATTAAAATAAAAGAGTATGTAAGTAAAAACATACATTTGTATATTCACACTAACCTACACTTATAATTGTGATACATGTATATACGCTTTGGTTTGTTTTGTGGCAACAGGAACACTGGCCACATTAGCAACTAAGGGTTATAAAAGAAGCAGACTTTACATTTGAAAAGTTAGTAGCAGATATTCTCTCCCACTCCGCACACTGGCTGAATGAAGACATGAACTTATTATTTAATCAGGCTTGGCGCCTATTTCTTGACCAGACTTTGTATCTCCTTATACCACGATACGTCTTGTCCCTTTTAACTACTAACTCATTTGCTTTCCGATGTTAAAATCATTACCTTTTTCATTCTTCTTGATTAATTGTTTGTTAACAATGTCAGAATTGGTTGTAACTGCTTTTGTGTTAGGTTACATGTTTTCTTTATGTTAAACAAGCTTTAACCAGAATTGTATCTGTATTTATATTGTACAATGGTGCTAGTAAATTACATGCCTTACCTACGGAGTCAAACACGAAATCATAGAATTTTGTGTGTACTATTATTTATACGTGAATAAATGATTGTTATATATTTTTAAGAAATCCTTTTTGAGTTTTTCTTTATCGTTTCATTCACACAAGGGAATAATTTATCACCCCTGATAAATTCTTCCCGATTATTTCTAAACATCTATCATTGGATACTATTCACACTGGACAATGTGCACTTAAGCACTGCAAGCCTACAACACATTTGTCAACTTTATGGTGCTGACACTACTTTTAATGGTGAATTAAACCACCTTGTAGTACCTACTTAGATATAAATGACTTAGCTGTTGATTGTGAAATGTTTGGGCCATGGATATAACAGTGTATAGTGACAAAATATGAACAACTGATCTCTTAGCTTTTGCTAATTGCTTGTTGCCCTAATGACTCAGCTATCCACACTCTCCTCCTAAAGGTATAGTGGTTTGCGAAGACAAATTAGATAATGTATTACATTTGCGTGTCATGAGCATAAGTTATAAATTGAAATCCACTCTAGATGTTTCATTGAGTTTATGAGCAGTACACGTAATTCTACATTGCTTCAATTCACCCATCATCATCATCATCATTTTTACGTATGCTTTTCCAGGCTTGCATGGGTTGGATGGGTCTTTTTCAATACAGCATCTCACCACTTGTTACAATCCTTTGTCATCTCCTTCATGCAGTTCAGCATCATAATATCAGCTTTCCCCACCTCTGCCCATATCTTCCTTGATCTTCCTCTTCCACATCCTCTTTCCACTTGGATCACCTGGCACTTCTTTGCCCTTCTGTCATTATCTATACACATTACATACCCAAACCAGCGTAATCTTCTCTCTTGCACACTATATATTATTCCTTTTATACCCAGTCTTTCTCTCAACACATCTGTACTTTGTCGTTCGTACACATTAACATTACACATCCAATGGAGCATGCCCACTTCCTTTCTTTCCAGCCTTCACACATCTGTTGCATTCAATGAACATGTCACGCTACCATGCAGCATCACACTTTGTATACATGCATCATACAGTGTACCCTTTGCTTGGAGAGAGAATCCTTTCATTGTCAGCAGAGGTGAAACCCATCTGTAGGAAATAAGTACTTAGACAAAAGAGCACTTTCATTAAAGTATTAATGATTAGAAAAACAAAATTATCAATGACAATTTCTAATTTTCCTCTTTACTATTTCTCACTTCTTTTAATCACTTCTTTTAATGGTTAGATATCAGAAATATTTTTATATGTTAATCCCTTAATTTGTCCAGTGTGGGTTTGCTTCAGGTCACAAAACCACAGATACCATATTTCTAGTATGCAACTACAAGAGAAGTCTTCAGCTAATAACAACCACACTGCTTTGCATTTGTTGATCTGGAGAAATTCTTTAACAGGATTCTTTGCTCTGTAGTCTGGTGGGTGTTAAGAAAACAAATTATAGAGGAATGGTTTGTCAGAGCAGTGCAATACATATTTGAGAGTTTCTTTGAACAAGGTTAGGGTTTTCAGTGAGTTCAATGAGGAATTTAGTGTGCAGATAGGTGTTCACCAGATTTCTGACCTCAGCTCTTTTTAATAATTCAGGACTGGTTTTCCCTGGAAGCCTTTCATATGCTGATGACCTGGTTCTCATTAGAAAATGTTTTGAAAAATTTCAGAAAAAGTTCCAAACATGAGAGCATGTTAAAGACTAATATGATAGTTATTAAAAGGGGTCACAAAATCCCTGTGCCATCTGGAAAGTGATCTTACTTGATATATAGGAAGTGAATGGGTGGGAACTTGATGCTTTTGCAAAGCCATGGGTTCACAAAAGACGCAGTGGGATCTCTGGCAGACTGATAGAGATTTATGACTTCAACAGGAGTAATTACCTGTAGAAACATCCATGAAAGTAAGTCCACAAACTGCTCAGCTGGTTCTCAAGATATAGTTGATCGTTTGTGTTAGGAGATTTAATTAGTGCTGGAGGTAGTTGTACTGAAAGTATAGCAGCTAGAGTAACGAAGGGATAGAGAAAATTCAGGAAGCTGTTGCCTCTGGTGGTAATAAAGGGGTTTTCTTCTCATGCAAAAAACAGATTGAGTGTAGTAGGATGTTGCATGGTAGTGATGTATGAGCATCGAATGTGGAAGATTTGTAAAGACTGGATAAAAATAAGGTGAGCATGATCTGTTGAACATGTAATGTTAACCTGCATATATATCATCATCGCTTTTACGTCCGCTTTTCCATGCTAGCATGGGTTGGACAGAGAGAGTTATTGAGGCAGAATTTTTACGGTCGGATGCTCTTCCT
>JAOPJM010408905.1:0-11320 GCA_027124095.1 Muusoctopus leioderma | reverse complement strand
CACGCAGTGGGACTGAACCCGAAACCATGTGGTTGCGAAGCGAACTCCTTAACCACACAGCCATGCCTGTGCCTATTCTCTACTTTTCATTTTTTTTTTTAAAGTTAATCATTTCGCGGACGTCTGTGGTCCACCACTTAATTCCTGATGTTGTTGCTAAAATAGACGTGAGACAAATAAAGTCCCCCGAACAAGGATAGGCATTTGCCTACAGTAAGGTAACTATCTCACAAGAAGAGAGCTGGACATTGCAGCACAAACGAATGACATTATCGTCAATTTCACACTACTTCTCCTCCTTATGGTGGTGAGCTGCACTATGATATATGGTATCTGCTTAGAGCTAGATTGACTAGTTTCGTTGAAAGTTGTCTTCAATATAGATACAACGTAGCGATGGTGGTGGGATACAAATATCAAATCACTCAGCTGATCATTTGATAACCTAAAAACTCGGATAGGGTATAAAAAAATATTGTATTAAAAAATAACATTTCTTTTATGTTATAAGTTCCCATTTTATCAACCTTTGAAAATCCGACGTCTAACGCATCTGTAAACAAAAATTTTTTTTGAAAGGGATAAGTTATCGAACTTGTCAAAATAATAATATTTTGCATCTGTCTACAGTTACTTCCCTTACATTTTCACTTAAAAGTCGTTGAACATGTCCCATTTACTCAAGCATCCCTTACTTGTCTAGTCCTACTTTCTGGTTTATCATTTATTAGCGCTGTCATATTCAAAAGGCATGAGACAGCAATGAATGTGGATTAAATAAAACGTTAGCTAGTTCGTTACGCTAACTTTCTAAGTTACAATCCTACCAACGTCAGTAAAATAAGTAACAGAAAATATACTCAAGTATGTCAAGTATATCCACTAATAATATAAACTTTTACAAAAGCCACGCTTGTAGCTGGGAATTAAATAACACTGAAATATGTTGATTATACTGAATAAAGTAGGTTCTAGATTCTATGGTATTCTTTGTTTTTTGTATCCAGGCATCGGTTTTATATAAAATAAAATTCAAAGCAATGGATCCATATTGTAGTTTCGGTACTACTGCATTAACGGGTCGCCACTGAAAGTTGCGCAGGAAAGGGGGCTAACTGCTATGATATCCGGTTGGATACAGGAAAGGGGGCTAACTTTTTACAAATATTGTGACTTACAAATATTAAATATTGTGATTGTGATTTACGAATATTGTGATTTATTTGTGATTTGTGGTTTTACAAATATTGTGATTGACATGCTGAAAATGTGGGATCTACCATCAACAGAAGGAGGTGCTGTTGCATTTTTCTAAGAAAAAGGTATTCTACCCTCGACCAAGAAATGCAAAAACGGCCACGAAATGAAGCTGTATTCCGAATATCAGTCATTTTGTTTATCATTTTTTGGAAGAAATAATTTATCGCCCTTTCCTGCGCAGCTTTGACCATTATTGGTTCAGTGGCGACCCGTTAATGCAGTAGTACCCTCAGTTTAATTCATCTTAGTGACTCACTTATGTAAAATGATGTTTTATTTGTTAAATGATAAAATGGTTTAGTATTGTGTATAAAAATTATATTGTTATTTATACTAACTTCCGTTTCCGGTTCGACGTCTTTGTGTCAAAGATAACAAAACGCACGAATTCGGCATGTTTACCGGCTATTTGTATATATATATATATATATATATATGTTTGCATCTAGTTAGCTTTTGAGACTTGTCCTAAGATTTTGGTTGGTGATAGATAACAGCTGAAGCAGGTAAGGTGAACTTTTGTCAACACGTACGTAGTGCTTAGAGTTTGTGGAATGTATCAAAGTGTTGAATGGGTGAGCGACACTCACCACGGAGTTTTGATTTTGTGTTGTGTTTACGATAATTAAATAAGTCTGTGGTAGACTTGCCGAATTCGTATGTTTTGAGATCTTCGCCCCGGAATGAGAAGTCAGTATAAATAACAATAACGTTTTTATGCACAATACAAACCCATTTTATCATTTAACAAATAAAATATACTATAATTATTAACTCAGTTAAATTAATCTTAGTAGTCACTGACTTCCGTTTTCGGGTCGAAGATGTCAAAACGTACGAATTCGGCAAGTTTATTCTAAGTCCGTAATGCTTTTATAGGCATTATAAAGATTTATCGCGGCGTAATTTCAAATGAATGGGGAATATATGAAAATATTGTGGCTTATAACGAAAAGTATAAATATATACATAACGCTTTATGTATAGGTTAAAATAATTTCATTTTAAAAGCACGTGTATTACGATAAAGAAAAAACGTTTAGATAACTTAGAAGTATTTAATTAGAAACAACATTAAAAAAACATTAATTACAAGATATAATGATGTCTATTTTTTTACCCCGGTGTAAAGACTTTAGTTACCTCTCGGTAATCTTAACCCTGCACTGTTCACTTTACCCGCCTTTTACGTATACACGAAGGGTTAAATATATATTTTTTTAGTTTTCGTTTCGGTATTTCAAATGAGCCAAGATACTTTCTTTTCTTTTTTTACATTCCCCCATTCATTTGAAATTACGTCGCTATTCTCCACATTTAACAAAGTGTTTATTTGACTCTATCTTAGTGTGGAGTGTCGGAAGTCTTCGTCGCCGTTGGTGGTTTACGACTTAGGAAATTGGGCGATTTTCTATTTGCCGACCCACAAAATGAAAGTAACTTAATTGTCAGTTTCGGCAATTTCCGTTTTTCCTTAAATCATACTCTAACGTCTTTAAAAAAAAACAAAAAGCCGTCACAATACTGTCACCATCAGGTTAGTGAATCTACGACGAAGTACACTTTTTTTTTCTTTTTTTTTTTTTAAGACGTTAGAGTATGATTTAAGGAAAAACTGAAATTGTCGAAACTGACAATTAAGTTACTTTCATTTTGTGGGTCGGCAAATAGAAAATCGCCGGAAATTGATATAGAATATATTGTTACGGATCAAATATGTAAGTACCTGGGAGTTTTAGAATAATATGGATATTATGTTCTACACCTGTTCAGGGTCAAATTAAAATAAACTCGAAGCAAATTAAAATAACCTCGAAGCAAATTTCCTCCGCGGTTGTTTTAATTTGCTTCGAGTTTATTTTAATTCGGCCCTGGAAAGTTTAGATTGTTGTTAATGTTGTTGTTGTTGTTACTTAGTCCTAGTTAAAACGCTGATGGTGAGCAGTCTCATGATGAAAGATGTGACCATCCCGTCTGTTTTTCTTTCTTCATTTTTTTTTTAATTTTGAGGAGTGGGGTAAAAAAAATTTTATTGCGTCAGATGACGGAGGAGTGTGACAGAATTGTCAAACCCCGTCATCTGACGTGGGAAAAACCTGGTCACTCGACCTGCTGGGAGTCTGCACCCAAATCTTCCTCAAATCACACCCCAACATTCTTGGAATGATACATAGTCCATCTAGAACTACATTCTCTTATATCTGAAATTAAGATGGATGATCACGGCTGGAATGCCTTTGGTCATAGACCTACTCAATCAGGTCTGATCTGAGGCTGAACACCAAACGGACGTAAAATGATGATGATGATATAGTGTATCTAGGACTACATTATTCAATGGGTACTTTCCTGTTATCGACAGCCAATTTTTTTTTACTAACCCTAACCCTAATCTAACCCTAATCATAATCCAACCCTAATCATAATCTAACCTAACTTAATCTAACCCTAATCTAACCCTAACCCAACCTAATCCTTTAGTAAAAACAATATTGGCTGTCGATAACAGGAAAGTACCATTCAATGTATCTATCCTTCCCTTATTTTTTAAGCATTAGGGTGTGGAATGTGGGAAGTTTTTGCTGCTATTTCTAGCAGGTCTAGCAACCACCTACAGGCTTCTTCTGTTCAGAATGTGTGACGTGCGGTACAAAATGTTTTCTATGGAAACTTCTAACTATAGTTCGGAATTGTACTTGTTTGGCAAGTGGCTTGATCTGAGACCGTGTATTGAACCTGAAGCAATTTACATCATGAAAAATGTCATTTTAACCACTTAAAACACACACACACACAAGCTGTTATATTCACTTTATATTTATTTCGTGAGGTGTCAAAATTTTGGTCGCCCCCGTGGTGACCTAGTTACTGACACAGTTTCACCAAACCAGGGGGGGGTCGGGAACCTGCGGCCCTTTAGCCTATCATGGCTTTTAGGCGGTGTGAAATTTTTTTAATTTATTTATTATATACTCTTTTACTTGTTTCAGTCATTTGACGGCAGCCATGCTGGGGCACCGCCTTGGAGGTCGATCAGATCGACCCCATTACTTATTCTATCAGTATCTATTGCCGAACCGCTAAGTAACAAACAGATACGGACACAAACACACACATATGTACATATATATATATATATATGACAGGCTTCTGTCTACCAAATTCACTCACAAGGCATTGGTCGGCCCGAGGCTATAGTAGAAGACACTTGCCCAAGGTGCCGCGCAGTGAGACTGAACCCAAAACCTCGTGGTTGCGAAGCGAACTTCTTAACCACACAGCCATGCCTGTGCCTATCTGATCAATTTTATTTTAATTATTCTACAAAAGTACAGAATGCCTGCTCATTCTCTATTCCCTGACTTTGTGAATGTTTTTGGGCTTCATCCAATTCCTTGAGTCACTTAAGGAATATATATATCTAGTCTTCTTTTTATGACATAAATTCAACAATTGAATTTAATTCATTTTTGAGGACTAATCTAGAATTATTTAGTATACAACTGATTAATATTGGACTGACTACCATTGATTATATCTGATCTATGAATTCAGGTGTATCTCAGTGTTCCCTTGGACTGACTACAATTGATTATATCTAATCTATGAATTCAGGTGTATCTCAGTGTTCTGTTATATCTTTGACGCTCTTCCTTCTATGCATAATAATGACTTTCTCGCTGTTACTTCCAATATGCACACACATTCAGATGATAGTACCCTTCACTTCTTCTTAACCTTTTGTGTCATCCACATGCAACTAAGACACATCTCACCAGATTTGGATTGCTTTAACAGCACAAAGACTCTATCATTATGCATGTCTAGGAGACAGTCTTGTGTTGTACACCCTTGCTTCACCTGAACAATTCACATCTAAAATCTTTGAATTCATTAGAAATACTAGGCCACACAATCTTTCATGGCACCCTCCTACATAACATTACCAAAACTGCATCACAAAGACTAGGCTTTGTCTTCCATAACTAGAAATTATTTCAGCTTTGATCAGCTGTTGATCTTTTACAAAGCTTAGGCGTGACTCAAAAACTAGTTAAGAAGAAGAAATTAAATATATTAAAGGTAGAACAATTTGAGATTTCCTGGAAATTATAGTGCTTATCTCTTAAAGGTAAAATAGCCATGCAACAATTATTTTAAATCCACTGCTGGTATGTCAATTTATTTTCTGACAGAACATGTAATTCTACATGCTTTAGTTTACCTACCAATAGGCAATAATTACCAGGTTTTCTGGATGAGTTTCCAGCAAAAATTTAGCATCTTATCAAAGAATATATTTGTGTCTTGTCCACTTAATAGTATAGAAACAAAATTTAATCTCTGGCCATATGGATTTTTGTACTCTTAGAAAGTATTAATTCCTAATCATGCTAAACTCTTACTTAACTATATTACAATTGTTTAGTCAATGTGTACTATTTCTTTGACACAATACAATCTCAGTTTAAACATGTTTCCCATGGCTTAGTAGGTTAGAATATTTTTTTCCTCCATTTCTTACATAATTACATTCATGTTAGATCCAACTAATCATTTAGCAGATGGACAGCATTTTATAAGAAGCAATCAACTTGACTGCAATTAGCAATATTCTATTCCTTTAAATAAAATAAATAATGTACAGTTTTTTTCAAATACAGATATTTGTATGCAATATGAGAGCAAATTTTCGCAATAACAGGCTTTTTCTATGGATAACTAGTCAATCAGTTCAATCATGAAGTGTGTAGTGCCACCAATTTTTCGTTTATGTATCTCAGACACTGTATGCACCTGATATCCAATCCTTTGCTTACCGATAATTTACATCTGGCCCATCACCTGTTTGTATTTGCTCTTCATTTTTTCTGCAGGTGCTACAGTAGACATTGCTCTTGTAAGCAACATCTCTGTATCTTACCCCCACCTAAATCAAGAGCCACTTCTTGTGACTACACTGTATCTTCTCAAGTCAATAAGAGTTGTTGCTATCCAGTTGCTCAACCTGTTAGAAATAGCAGCCAAATTCCCTGAAAGCACAACCTACTGTTTTCAAAACGTTTGGACACATTGGTCAATGTAGTCCTAGTTATAGAAAAGATAGGTTGGTCATGGCTAGAAAGCCTTTGATCATTGGTCTGCTCGATGAGAGCTGAGCTGGGGGCTAAACAACCACAACAACTATACTGTCTCCTTCTCAGACCATGAACTTAACACTCTGCTCATGCCTTCTTCCCTAGAGTTTTATCTGTCTTTCTTCCAACTATTAACTTGCAATGAATCATTCACTACCGACACTGCCATCACCCAGTTATCCTGGTGCTGTAATTTGGAAGATCTTGAAAGTTTAGCCCTCATTTTACCTGTCATTTTAGCTAAAAAAAGATACAAAATAATTGAATCAAACAGATTAAGGATGTTTTACTAGGATCTGCATGAAATGTTTGCAGAGTTGTGAACTATTTTTTGGAGACTCTACCCAGTCACTCAACCTACTAGAATTAGCAGCCAAATCTCCTTCAAAGTTCACCCCACCATCTTAAAAACCAATGAATATGCTGGATTACTTGACATCGGAATCACACAAACCACTCCCAACTATGAAACTTAAGACAGCAAGATACATTGAAAGTCTGTCATGGTGTCAATTGTAACCAAATCTTCTTTGATCTTCCAGCTATCAAATGACATATGAGATAGTGGACTACTTCATGAAATATTTTCTCTTAATAGAACAAAAGACATGGCCCATTGATACTGTCAGTGCATTTTGTAGACCTAACAATGGATGTAGGGTTGTCTGAAGGATTTCAGTTTTGCTAGTGGCATCCACATTTCTTTTGACTACACAAAGTACACAGAAATATTACATAGAACATTGCAACCTTCATTTTGTCAAGCCAGTGAAGGAGCCTCTACACAGTTGCTTGACCTGTTAGAAATAGCAACCAAATTTCCTTTAAACTTAACCATGCCATCTTAAAAAGGGAGGAATATAGTGGATAAAGTAGTCTAAGATATAAGATAATATATACCAGAAAAGTAGATGGGATGGTCATGGTTGGAATGCCAGTTGAATGACAAAATTCAACAGATATTTTGTTGTCATCGGTATTTCTAATGTGATTTCACTGTTATTTCTCTCTTTAGTGACCATAAAAGTAACTTACATCTGATGAGAGAAGTGGGGTTAGTACCCCGCCTTCTTCACATTCTCAAGGACCACAAGTTGTCACAGCAAGCCACCC
This sequence comes from Muusoctopus leioderma, assembly GCA_027124095.1. NCBI lineage: Eukaryota > Metazoa > Mollusca > Cephalopoda > Octopoda > Octopodidae > Muusoctopus > Muusoctopus leioderma. Next base: position 3,809 of record JAOPJM010408905.1, on the reverse strand, counting down.
AAACAATTGCAAGTGTTATGTCTGTGTTACTACAAGGAGCATCAGATTCAAACTCCCTTCTCAGGTCAGTAATATTATTCTTTCTGTGAGGTAAGGATAATTTGGTAACTGTCAACTATGAATTGGTGGTGAATTAATCATAAATGCTTATATACAATTATCTATGTTTATGAGTGTGTGTGTGTGTGTATATATGAGACACAGATTACCTGTCAAGTGCTAGACATATAGATATAAGGACGTAAAAAGTTAAACAGCATTTCATTTCATTTCCTTGAAAATTTGAAGACCTTTTGTACCTGTATATAAATAAACTAAGGAACTATACCTTCATTACTATCTGACTAATCTATTTTCATCATTATTATTATTAATATATATATATATATATATATATATATATTGATTGATTGAGTGAGTGCAAGTATTGACATTCAATATACCTAGGTGCACACACACACACACACACACACACACACACACACACTCTGTTTCAAAATTATGTACACACACCTTAAAAATCTCTATTTAATGAAATATACACACAATTTTGGATATTCTATTGAACTATGATGAACTCAAAGATAGCATTAAATTATTAGATTATTTAAAATTACTCATCTTTTGTATGTGTACATGGAAATATATGAGTGTGTGTTTATGTGTTGTGTGTGTGTGTGTATGTACAGCAGTTGGTTTGTTTTGTTTGTACTTTTATATTGTTGCTGTTTAACCATAGGTCAGCCTTGTTCTAACAGCCCTATGATCAGCAATGGTCCAGTCACGGCCATGACTATTCAGACATCGTGTATCTAAGACTATCTTGTCCAATGTATTACTTGTATGTTTGTGTGTGTGTATGTGGGTTTATAATATAGATTTAGATGTTTCACTATTAAGTGATTATTTGCCAAACTGGAAACTCGTCTAACTCATCCCAGTATAGAATAACAGAGAGAACCTCCACATGTTTGCTCAACTTGTTAAAAATAGCAACCAAATAACCATCAAATCATACTGCATCAGATTAGAAGAGAAGGACACATTGGATAATGTGGTCCTGGATGCACTGTGTCTGAGTAAAAGACAGGAAGATCACAGCTAGATTCTCTTTGACCATAATTCTGCTCAATCAGAGCTGACCTGAGGTTATACAAGTACAGGTACGTTATAAAATGGTAATGATGTCAACAATGACAAATGGTTGAATCAACAGAAAACTCTATGAAGAAATTATGTCCACTACTGGCCATTATAAATTACTAGTGTTACTCGTCATATGATGCATAATGTTGGGAATATACTTTTGCTACTGTGGGTGATATCAGGTAATGCTACATAGGTACAATAATTATAATTTTACTTTTTCAAATTTCATGGTGCTTTTACTAAATAATGAAATAAATACAAATTTTCAATTTTCAAATAAAAATAATTATTGAATTAAAATAAAATTAAATAAAACAAATTTCTCATTTGTATATTTACAATACATATATGTTATCAATAACTGTAATACTGTTTAACTATCAGTTAATTACAGATGTAACATTACCTGATATTACCCATAGTGGCAAAAATATATTCCCAACATTACCTGTCATATAACTGGTAACTCTCTAGTTTTGTATAAGCACCATGAAATTCGAAAAAAGTGTAATTTTAATTATTTTACCTATGTAACGTTACATGATATTGCCCACAGTGGCAGAAGTATTTTCCCAACGTTACCCAATATATGGCAGGTAACATGCTAATTAATATATTGTAACCAAGGGAGATAACTTCAATAATATCAGAATTATTTCCCTTTGTGTGATGTGACCAAGAAACCAGCATTGAGTATTATTAGTATGAAAATGCTAAATCTAAAATTGTGTTTATCTACATTGACTCATTTCTGGATGCTGCATAAGTAAATCTTCTTCTAAATTTATGGATTCAGAATTAATAATGATTTAAAATTTTTTATTTGATAGGCTTGGACAATTCCTTGTTTCCACCATTCCACATTTCTCTGCTAGTGAGAAAGGGATCAAAGTAAATGGTGTAAACTCTGCCTCATTTGATGTGGAAACTCCTGAGGAACGACCAGGTATGTCATGATTCATATCTCTTTTCTTTAGCATCTTTCATATTTAGAAGTATTTTGGAATATGGTCTGAAGAATGGCCACATATGTTATGATTCTTTCTCTTGACAGCTCTTTTCTCCAGCCCATTTCATGTTTAGAATCATCATCATCATTGTTTTACATCCACTTTCCATGCTGGCATTGGATGGGTGATTTCAGTCTGAGTCAGCACTTATTTGGAGTCACCACCCTCCTAGATGGGTTGTGGGACTATGTATTGCTCATGTACTTTATTTGGCTTGGTTTCTATGACTTGATAGTGTTCCTATAACCAACAACTTTACAGAGTACTGGGTGCATTTTATCATGGCACCAGCACTCGAAAGGTTGTCATTGCCATGATATGACTAACAAGTCTTCTCTACCCTATGTTGTCTCTGTACGATTGCCAACTATTTTATAGAGTGTTCTGGGTGCATTTTATCATGGCACCAGCACTAGAAAAGATGACTTGTCTCCTGCAGGCTAAAGAGTTCTCTCTACTCTACATAGTATCTGTTCTTTAAAGGCAAATTTGACTTGAGAATGTGAGTAGAAGGTGTGTGATGTACGGAGGGCAAAAGAGAAAGAGTATGAGCATAGGTGTGATGGGGGAAGCAGTGATTAGATGGTAGTAGATGAGGAATGTGAAAAAGATAGTGTTAATTACATATTTGGGGTTGGTAGGTGTTGAATAGAAGACAGTATGAGTAGCAGCAATATAGATATGTCAAGGTAGAAAGGATCATGTAATGGATAGCAGCAGAGGGGGTGGGTGGTGGGTGGAATGAGTAGCAATGGCAAAGACATGTCATAGATGTGTCAAGGTAGAAGTGATCATGTGAGGGATAGCAGCAGAGGTGGGTGATGGTTGGTGATGGTTGGTGAGAGTGCTAAGAGACACACGAGAAACATAAGTAGAAATATTTTGGAATTTGTTTTGAAGAGTGGACTCATGTTATGTCAGGTGCAGACATGGCTGTGTGGTTAAGAAGTTTGTTCATCGCCATCTTAGACTATGAATTGCTGTTGGCTGTTGGTCAGAGATGATACCTGGTCATGTGGTAGATTAAGTCTACTTCACATCAGATGTTGGTCTGATCCTAACTAGGCAACACTTAACCATACTGTGTGTTAATTTTTGTTTCATATATAGCTTATAGATCTTCTATACAGATTGTGTGTCATTTCCAGTTTCATACACTGTTGATATAGTATACATGAGTAGTTTTATATGCAGCAAGTCTGTCCTATTTCATTTACAGTTATGTGCAGTGTGTATTTTGTGTTTCAATTCTAAACAGAGCTTTCTCCTTTGTTTCATATGCTGTAGGTGCAGAATCTTGTACTTCATATGCAGTTGATGTTTTTTTTTAAATTAAAATGTTTGCATTAGTAATTTAATTAAGTATTTAGTAATTAAATTAATCTCCTCTACTTCCAGATGGCATTGAATTCTGTGATAGCCCTTCGTATCACAACATCCGGCTCCGAAATAATTGCCTCGAACTCCTGCTCAAGTTACTCAGTCAAGGAAGCCAAGGATATAATTATGTGTAAGTGAATCAGTTTTATATATCATCATCATCATCATCATCATCATCATCGTTTTACGTCCGTTTTCCATGCTGGCATGTGTTGGACGGGTGATTTCGGCCCGCATCGATTTCTCATTGGAGTCACCACTCTCCCAGAC
>JAOPJM010408802.1:0-11321 GCA_027124095.1 Muusoctopus leioderma | reverse complement strand
CGGAGGTGAAGTTGGTGTTGTGGGGGAGTCAATGGGTGGCTGATGGTAGGATTGGGGGGGGGGGTAGAAGGGCGAGGAGGGGAGGTCACATGTGTGGCCAGGTGAGTGAGAGCCACCATGTGTTGATGGTGGAAAGGACACATGGGAATCACTAAGGTTGATTAGTGCCATCTTAAAAATGAGAAAGACATTAAATAACAGGTCACCAAATTCAATTTACTTTTTATTAGCACTGACATGTATCCCTGGATTCACTTGTGAATACCAGTTAATTCCCCTTTAAGCTTTCCTTCAGATACAGTTAGTCCTCATGGAGTATAAACTTAATTTTATTTATATTGTTGTTTTGCTCCAAGTTTGCCTTGATCCAGCAGACCTATGATGAAAAGCATTCAAGTCATGACCATACCAACATTTTTTTCAGGCATTCTCTACCCTAGACTAGATTAGCTGTGTCCTTCCTTTTTTAAGTCGGTACAATGGGATTTGAGGGAGGTTTGACTACTATTTCTAGCATGTGGAGTAACCATATAGAGACTCCCTTTGCTTGTTTTGTTGTTTTTTAATGCCAGAATATGTAGTAGATACTGCAAGTTACAGATGTCAAGCATCTTGAGCTACATAAAAATACACCTCAAATACTTTTATTTGTTGTACCCTTAGGTGGTAGGCCTAACATGCTACCTGGTTTAACACTGCCATCACCTGGTCCCTTAGCTGACTTTAGCTAAATTCATTCTTGCAAGCATTCAGACCACACACTCAGTTCCCTCCTCACCCACATTTTTCCTGCAGAACTCTGATCAGAAGCATTCCAGTTGTGACCATCCCTATTTTTTCTGGCAAAATATATCTATCACTAGATTATCTAATGTATCCTTCCTTTTTTTAAGACAGTATGGTGTGATTTGAAATAGATCTGGCTGCTATTTCTAGAAGGCTGACCGACTACGTAAAAGTCTCCTTTGTTAGCAGATATATCTTACAGCTGTAAAGCAAGCAACAGCAGAACTTTAAGATAGATGAGTGTTCTGTTAGATTTGCTTGCGGTGTTGAGAAGGCAATTGGGAAACCATTCCAAGTGTGTTCATTCTTTGAATTACTATTCAGAGACTGAAATCTTCAGTGGTGGTTCCTCAATAACCCAAAGGGTTACAGGAACAGCCATAGAAGCATTAATATACTTCTATAAAATCAATTCATTATACTTCTTACATATAAAAAAAAATCAGTTTATTGCTTGGTTACATTACAAATATGTTGTCATTCTATATTGGGTAAGTAATCAGGTGGATAAATACATTTGGCATGAGGCTCCCTTAGGGTCTATTAATGAATATTAGCCTAGGAGCCCTCCAGAGTTCTTATAAATGTGTATTTAAAAAACTACTTAAAAAATATAAAAAACAAATTATTGAAGAAATTCATGCCATATATACCTGACCTTTCTGACAAAGTGTCACTGTTCTTGAATCCTGGGAGTTATACAAACCCCAAACAAATATCCATAGCATTTATTAGAATAACTACAGTCATTTAAATTTTATAGACAGAACTTTGTTTTCAAGCAAATAACTCCTATACCAACAATCATAGTTACATATTTCATGATCAGGTCCCAGTACATGAAAATAGGACTCTTCTTCCGTATGTAGTTTCTCCAAGTCATGGCTGACTCAAAGTTTTTGAAGCCCTCACTGAGTACGAAATTCTCCTGGAGATTATGCAGAATCAAGAGACTCGCTGGGCATGCCTCTTTAGAGTTAAATATGCTGCCTTCAGATACGAATCAGCTATGCTGGAAGATACTACCTCTACATCTGTGAGGGCCGTTGTCCAGCCAGAACAATCCAAGGGATCCCCCAGTGTATTCCAGTTGGCCATTTCTGTGTACATACCACCTAACATAACCACATGGACTCTCACCATGAGTATCAATCAGACCATTTCTACTGTACAATCTTTGCCAAGGCAAATTGAGGCTGCTCAATTGTAGTAACTGGGATTTGTCCTGGATTCAGACATTCAACAGCTTACCTCTGGATATCCATGCCATGCTTGACCATCAGAGAAGTGGCATACTTTTCATAGAACAGAGAAAGGGGTGCGTATTGTGCTGGAGGGCCTTCTCCCAAAGGTTGGATAGTGGCATGGTAGGCAGCTATACAGTAGCATCTTTAGAAACGGCAGTGCATGCTCTACTCAGCTGTGTTCCAGTGCTCTGGCCTCGCCTAAACAGCTCTCAACTGGAAAATATGTCACACTCTGGCACTGCAACAGCAGTTGTTGTCTTCAAAGCAACAGCTGGGACAGAGGCCTAGCTGTCAGGAAGAGAGTGCTATTCATTTACAGAAGGCAGTATTGTAATAGGTGGTCTGCTCTCACCAACTTCGGTCTTGGTAGGCAACTGGAAAAGGCTGAGTCCTTTGAAATGAGGTTTGGGAAATGGTTGTGATCTAGATTGTACAGGGCACCAACAGTGAACAACTCTTTCCAGAGACAAGCAGGAGAAACCTCCATTTTCTAGAAAGTGTTCACAGATAGAAGTGGCAATCCAGTCCTCAGTCTCCACAATCCTATCATAAGAAATCCTGGTACAACTGCTGGATGAGTTTCTTGCTTCTTCTGGTCAGTGCATATAGATTAATACCAGTGTAGATGGGGAGGCTCATGCTCAAGAGTGTGTCTGGTACTTACATCAGTATGAGTTGATCTTTTTTGTGTTGTAAATGATGCTCTGGCTAATGTTGATGCTAGCCTGGGAGTTACGCTTGTTTTGATCTTGGAACAATTCAAGATCATGCAGGCTTGAGGGTAATTACTCTTTTTGATATTCTGGTGAGAATCAACCAGTGAATTTGAAGCCTTTATTGCTAAAGATGTCTTTTCTGACTATCTTAGCAGCTTTGACCAGGATAAGAGCCTCTTCTGAAAAATCTTGAATCTTCAAATCATCCTTCAACATAAATGAGAACAGTATTTCTTCCAGCATTCTGTTCTTGCGCCTCTGGGAATTGTTCTAGCAGATGACCTTTTAGCCTCTTCTTGACTAGTTCCTTCAGTTCCTCAAGACATACCATATACAGGAATGGATCTCAGACAGCTTGAAAAAGATAGTTCCAGAGTTCATAGATTTCTCAATGTAGTTGATCAATTCTACAAGTGCCCAAGACTCTTCAGCTTGACTAGACATGTCAGATGATATTTAACCTGCATTGCAATTAGATCCCTTCCAACTATTCTAGTCAAAGACTGGGAGTCATTTAACTCTGTGATCATCTCAATGTTTTGTCTACATCAAATACTGAAACTTCATGAAGGACAGTTCCCTCATTCCCTTTCTTGCAAAAGAAACACTTTTGAATGTCCAGTGCTTTGTGCTTACTGGACCTTTTCTCTTCATTGTCAACATTGTACTCTCTCTTCTTTGGTTTTTGCTAACTTAGATTGTTGAATTTCAAATGACAAGATTTGTGTCAGGAAGTAGAATGAGAAACAAAATTGTCAAGTTTCATCACTACCAAAATAAAGTTCTGCTGGAAGAGCACCAGTTGTCTGGAACCATTCTATATTGATAAAGAATGATGTTTAGGCATCTGTTTTGTCATCACTTGACCCACGGTTTGCAAGGAGCACTTCAAGGGTTCAGCAGTGTCTTGATGGCAAATCACACAGTGATTTCAGTTCAGCTCCATATTGAGTCACACTGAAAAGATAGGAATGGTGTGAGAGTTATAACTACTTATTGAAGGAATTTCTGTGAAACATACATAAGAAATCTTGTAAGGATCTATTCATCCAGAAGGAACTTGAAACTCACAAACAACAATTCTGAGGCGAGTGTTCTTTCAAATATAACACTAATCCACGTGACTCCTAAGCAGGAGTCAGACACAGTACCTTCAGTGATACACTACTGGGACACTAATGTTGCAGCAGTGACTGGATACTAGCTATAGTTATCCACATTATACTCATTTCTGTATATGACTCTCTCCCCACCTCTAATCTCCTTAAATATAGCAATATGCCATCTGTCTAAAACTATTAATTGTATGATGACAGCTGCAAAGAATCAGATTCAAGGATATATGCGCACGCACACAAACACACGTGTGTGTGTGTGTGTATGTATATATATATGTATGTGAAAAAAAACCTTGTAATTTTTCCAGTAGTTGCTGGAAAATGGGCATTGGCTGTGTCTACCTCTGTTTCCAGTATTTATAGGAAAACTGTTAGCTGAGCTGAAAATATACTGTCATAGCTAGTCTAGATTGTTATCTGATTGTCTCCATGCCAACTATGTCAGGTGTAATTAACCTTTTTTTTGTTTTATTATTATGCTATTGATTTCTTACAAACACAAGGCCTATTTTTCTAGGGTAAGTGTATATATAGTCAACTGAAATAAACCAGTATATTACTGGTACTATTTCATTGACTGGGAAGATGAAAGGCAGACTCCAACCGGATTTGAACTCCTAATATAATGAGGAGCAAAAATAAGTACTGTAAATGATGTTTTACCACTATTTACGTCAACTTGCCACTGTAGTTGTTTAGCTCCAAGTCATCCCCAATGGTGTAAACTTATGATCAAAGACATTCCAACCATGACCCTCTCCTTGTCTTTTATTTCCAGACATAATGTATCTCGTACTATGTCCTTTCCTTTTTATGATATTAAGGTGTGATTTGATGGAAATTTGGCTCCTACTTCTAGCAGGTCGAGCAACTAATTAGAGGCTCCCTTATTAGCTTGATTTGCCACTGTTATTGTGATATTACTGGTATACACAGCACCCTAAGATATAAAAGTATGTGAATTTTCTTTTTTATGTTTTCTGGGTGATTATTTTAATCTACATTTTATTTTCCGTATCTCTAATAAAATGTTTGAGCCTCTACCTGGTTGTTCGATCTGCTAGAATTAGCAGCCAAGTCTCTCCAATCACACCTACTGCCTTTAAAAATGATGGACATGTTGCATAATGTAGTCTGAGATAAACTGTCTGGAAAGATGGAATGCTCATGGAATACTAGAACGCCTTTTGATCATAGGATTGCTCAGTCAAGGCTGACCTGGGGTTAATCAACAACTGTTGAAATTTAGAATAGATCAGATGTTGGAATGCCTAAGATTAATTTTTTTTTTTAATCATCATATTAGTTCATGGGTGGTGGGACACGTTCTTGTTTAAACAGATTAAAGAATTATTTCCCTTAGACTATATTACACACAGAGAAACAGTGAGTGGGAGTGAGAAAGAGAGGAGGAAAAACAGATGTGTGCTATGTTATATTATTACTTATTGACAATTTATTTCCGGGGGGGGGGGGAAGTTTATGCCTGTTTATGAGTTTCATACAGAAATAATGCAGTAACACCCCGCTGACTGTTATAGCTAATCTAAATTCTTTTGTTGCAAGTCTGTCATTGCCACAATGAATATTACGGTATAAGGTGTGTGGATGACTAATTGTGATTGTGTCATTTCAGAACAGACACACACACATATATATGCATGCAGACACACTCATGAACACACTGTTATTCTACTTTCTAGTAATTAAGGTGGTCTATAAATAAAATTGACACATATTTTAGAAATATTGTTTTGCTATTAGAAATGAATATTCAGAGCACAGAAACTTTTATAATTATTTGAAGGCCAGCCTAAAATGTATTGATCACTTGATGACATGAATAAAAAAAATTGTGTGTGTGTATGTGGGAGAGAGAGAGAGTGAGTGAGATTAGTGGTTGCCAAACTTCAGGTCACCGTTCCCCTTGATTTATAAACCTATCTCCTGTGTACTCTTCTCTACTTTTATTATAAAAAGCAATATAAGGAGGTGTGGTATACCTCGAGCAATAGATGATGTGTGGGTCATGTCTCGTCATTTGGCTAACTACCTGAGTACCATAGGACTGCTCAATCAGAGATGAGCTGGAGCTACAACAACAGTCAATATTAAAAATCGATATATGAAACTGGGGGAGATAAACAATAACAATACAAATAAAAACAGCAGTTAATTTTGCAATTTACTAAAAATCCAGTTTCACTCGAGTTTAGAGAAATGGATCTGAAAGGAATTTTTTTATTTTTTTATCGCTTAGTCAGAAGGAAGGGCACTTCCCATTTCCCTTTTTTCAGGTCCTTTGATACTGGTGGGGGAAGGGAGGAAAGTATCCTCAGACCAAAGACCTGGACTGAATGCTTGCAACAGAGTGGACTCCACTAAAGGCACCCAAGGGCCAGGTGATGGGTAAACTGGGCAGCAGATTAAGTCTACCAGCCAAGTAGGCCACAGCAAGATTTGAACTCAGAATGTAAAGAGCCAGAATAAATACCGCAAGGCATCTTGACCCAATGTTCTAACGATTCCGCCAGTCCACCACTCTAAACTGGTACTTTATTTATCTACCCCGAAAGGATGAAAGACAAAGTTGGCCTTGACAGGATTAGAACTCAGAGCACAGTGAGCTGGAACAAATACCACAAGTCATTCTATCTAACACTCTAATGTTTCTCCCAATTCACCACCTATGTTTTAGTGTTTTTCTTATCTTTTTAACCTGAAATATACCATAGTGTCATGCCTCAATTGTTATCTAGTGCTCACTATTTTCTTGCTTCTTATCACCTGCCACTACTATACCTTAAGAATGACTGTTATGAAATTACTAAATTTCTACTGGAAAACTACACAATTTCTGCTATATATATTTCTTTATGATTGCAACCATTTTATACTCCAATTTTGAATCCTACCCAAGTCGACTTTGCCTTTCATTCTTCTAGGGTTGATAAAATAAGCACTAGTTATGTCAAGTAATGTTGTTGATATGATTGACTGTTACCTCCCGCAAAATGTGTAGCCTTCTGCCTAAGATAGAAAACAATATATTTCTTTAAGATGACCTAAAAATGCCTCAGATATTCTCAAATTATATGTGAAATGTTTATAATATCATGAAGTAAGTGAAGTGGAAAATAGCCAAATTTGTGTTACTTTACTTTAAATAAAACTAGCTGTATTTGTAATGTAGAATTTTTATTTATTTATTCTTTTACTGGTTTCAGTCATTGGACTGCAGCCATGCTAGGGCACTGCCTTAAAAAGATGCTTACAGTACCTAGGTTGGTTTCCCAGGCAGTCACCCTTCTATGTACTAACTAGACTTGACATTACTTTACTTAAGTGATCACATGAGAATCAGTGTTTTCAACATGATATGGCCTTTATTTTATTTATATGTTTTTGTCCAAGTTAATCTGTATGTTTTCAAATAATTAAATCAGATGTATTCATTTAGTTTGTTTTGCAACCATGTGGTTCTAGGTTCTATCCCACTGCATGGCACTATAACCTTGGGTTGACTAATACCTTGTGAGTGGAATTTGGTAGATGGAATCTGTGCAGAAGCCCATCATATATATATTACAATAGATGAGACCAGTAGGATCTGGGTCATCTGTTGACTAGCCATGAGAGGAATTGAACTTGGCACAACTAACAAGTTGTTTCTACTCTACAGTACCTATTTTCAGCTAGGTGGTCTGGACAATTTGAGTGTTAACTGTCATGGCCAAGGACACAAAGCAATAGTAGTGACAGATTATGAACAGCTAACCTCTTGATTGTCCTGATTTCTATCCTCTCAGCAATCTACACTCTTAGATTAATGTTAAGTAAACACACACACAATCCACGAACCTATTAGTTTACACTGCAATATCTTACATTGGCCTGGAAATACCTTTAGACCCCTACTCTGTAATATTCATGAAAGACAAAGTGCCTTAATGACTGACTTTCTGTATCTTTCATCTTGTTATTAAAGTTTCATCCATACTGTTTGTTTGTTGTTACAGCATATCTTCCAGTTCCAGCATGTGTTTTTTATTTAAATCATCATCATTGTCAGTGTTTTAACATCCGTTTTTCCATGCTGGCATAGGTTGGGGGGGGGGGGATTCAGCAATACAGCATATTTCCAAACATTTCAATTCTGTGTTAGAACATACCATCTTTTTTATTTCCTCGGTCCCCCTCATTTGCCTCTATCACAAGTGCTGTTCTCTTGATCTAGCATGCTTCATCCATTTTCATTCCATGACCATACCATCTGATACCACCACCATCTTTCTTCCATATATTAGTCAATACTTCTGATGCATCTTTAACTCACCTGTGCTCTCCCTTTCTCACCTGCACAATTAATATACCATACTCGGCTTATTCTTCTCTAATCTTTCCATGTTTTGCTGCCACATAACAAACTTCTTACACATTACTCATTGAGTGCCTTTTGAGAGTAACAATCCCTTTTCTATTACCTACAAAGTTGATTTGAACCGACTACTTCTAGCAACCCATAGTCTTTTTCTCCAAAGCTGTCTCTGCTGCCAATGTATCTGTTGCATAAAATTCTCTGGTTCACTGTCAGTTTGCCAGAAATCCTACCATATCATTTGGGTTTCTTCTGCTTACAATGAATACTCCCTTCCTACATATTGAATATTTTGCAATCAGAACCAAGTTTTAAAATGTTTGTGCTATTAATCATATCTTTGTGATAAAAACATTTTTTAATATTTACATCTACACTATATTTACATCTTTCATCTATTTCTGCATTACATTTCACTCGGTTTGATCTCCGATCATTCTCAGGCATCTTATTCCTGAATATCTAGATAGTGCTGGACTGGATGCAAACTAAGAACCTTTATTTTGAAGGGTATCAACATGGACATATATATTCAATACATGTTATATTTTTAGGTAATTTAAATTTATCTTTCACTAAATGCAGCCATATTGCAATGATGCCAGACTAGGATTACTGATTGAGTTATCAACAAACGTTATATGTACTGCTTCTTTGATTTTTTTTCTTCTTAAGTTTCCACTATGCTTCTTTATCAATCATAGATTCATTCCATTGCAGGGTATGATTTCTTTTCTCATACAATATATGTTCAGCCATTTCTGACTGTTTTGCCTCATTAAGGCTTTCAGATGTTCTGCTATTCTAACATTTATGGGCCTCCCAATTTCTCCTTTATGAGACCTCCCTCAAATACATGGGATCTTATAGATGCAATTCTTACGCTCTAGCTGTTATTGGGTAGGTTTAACATTTGGTCAGAAATCTGTGGAGTGTGGTGTTAATTTTTAACATAGGCTTTCATGTGTTGCAGATTCTCTGAATTTACTCAGACTATCCCTTGCAGTAAGATAGATACAGTGGAGTTTGATTTAACCTCTACTTTGTGCTCGAGAGTGGAAATAGGTCTGATATGTTGGGTTGGCAATTTGTTATTCAAGAATGCATTTTCCAGGTAACTCATTTCTTCTGTATAAGCTGATAAATTGGTGCAGATCGTTTTTGTCTGATGTTTTCAGATGTCTTCTCTTAAGTCAATAAGTGCAAAGTGGAATCGTTTATTCTTAGATAAGAACTATTCATGTAGTTTTCTAACCAAAAATAGTGTCTATGGCTGTTGTTGTTTCACCTTAGATTTGCTCTGATTTAGCCGACCTATGATCAGAGGCATTCCAGCCGTGACCATCCCGTATTAGTTTCATCGGTAGTGGTAATAGCAGCTGTGTATATGGCTTGTACAAAACAGTACTCAATTTTAAGGTAGTGGAGGACATTATATTTCAAGTTGATAAACTCAACATCACTTGCTACTCTCACTGAATAGTGAACGTGTTATGTAAAATTTATCAACTCCCCACACTTCTGCCACAATCATATCTAATGTTCTTGTATAAAAGAAATATAGATGCACACACATACATACACATTTCCTCTATTACTGTTGTTTCCAAGCTTTTGCTATTGCAACTCATTTTGACAAATCAATAATCCTCCGTAATCCTTTTCTTAATATTCCAATGAGACACACTTAACATTTGATGCTTTTCTTGAGGAAAAATTTCTGTTTTTGTTTGCAGAAAATGTTTTGTTGTAGCCCTTATGTCTGTGGCTTATTGTATAACATATTCAAAAGTAAAAGATTTTGTCTTCGTGACCCATAGGTTGGGAACTGCTGCCCTATTACTTGTGATGAGACCATCATGTAACCACTAGACGAATGTTTACCCCCAGTTATCTGCAGCATTTAATAGATGCGACAAAATTTTCACCAACATAGATACTATCACCGGATGACTGGACAAGCCACCAAAGGGGTCTCTACGTTTCACCCGCATTCAAATTTGAAACCACCAGCTGACGATGTCTCTAAAAACCCATATGAAAAATGCAGACCAATGCAGTAATTTTTATTAAATATATTATATAAGTTGCATAACTATGAATTTGTAAAATTAAAATTTCATTATTTTTCTCAGCACAGATGCACTCCTACTAGTTCTTATGCACTTTTAATTCACTCCTGGTACTCAAAATATTCCCCACCACTGCTCTATATGTTCTCTCAACAACTTGCTAGAAATAGCAGCCAAATGTTCCTTGCATCATACATTAACATCTTAAAAAAGATATCTAAAACTACATTAGATTGTATAGTATTAGATGTGCCCCCCCCCCCCCCAAAGGTTGGGATGGTCCTGGCTGGAACACTTTTTATCATAGGTCTGCTCCATGGGGGATGACCTGGTTCTAAACAACAACACTCATTGGATATTGCATGCTAACTTTTTACATCAGCAAATTGAGGTAAAGTCAACTACCTTTTTCGAGAACAATGCAGCGTCTGTTGCTAAATATGAATTTGAAGCTTATCATGGTTGGAAATATATTATCCTTTTACTTATAACTAGAAACTCTCCAGTTAATATAAGTGTGTTGTTAAAAATCTCTCTTCTGAATGTAAGCAATACCATCTTTATTATTAACACATTCTAATTTAATCCAGTAGAAGTAATTTTAACATAGAAGCCTAAAAGATTATTATTAAATTTTAAAAGAAAATATTATTATTATTATTATTATTATCTTCTATATTTTCATTGGCTATAGATTACTTAAGTCATTAAAATATAAAAATAACACCAGTTATCTTGGAAAATAAGTATGGCAATTTGCTGTCTGTACTGAATTATTCTGGTTTATTGCTGTTCTTTTCATATAGCCATTTTTCATACTTGTTAAGTTGGGTTTCACAGAAGAGGAATCAGTAGCAATGATTTCCCAATATATATAAAATTCTAAGGGCATCAGCAGCAATGATTTTCCTATATATATATATCATCATCATCATCATCGTTTTTACATCCGTTTTTCCATGCTAGCATGGGTTGGACGGAGATTTCTTGAGGCAGCATTTTAC